>PVLC010003251.1:31089-100148 GCA_004027655.1 Graphiurus murinus | reverse complement strand
CCCTCCTCTCTCTCTGTTTCTAGTTTCTGGAAGATTTCCTCAACCACATCCAGGCGTATGTTGAGGTGAGGATAATGAAGCCCAAGTTCTGAGTGCAAAATTTAAGAGAGCACTACATAATTCAGTAATCAAAAAATATAGTAGTTTAACACAGTAATTTTAAAAATAAAAATTAGTGTAAAAATGATTGAGCAAAATATAAAATTTTAAATAAAGATAATATTTGACCTTGCACTTAGAGATCGTACTTCGCCCACCTCCCACTAATCCCAGCCTGGCAATATCATAATGGCATTCAATATTTCCATTACATTTTTAACATTTCTACTCTCACTTCTATAGGTAGTATAGATAAAACCATTTTTTATAGATAAAACTTATTTTATACACTTTTGCTTTTTAACAGTCTCTTCTTGTTTTATGGGTGTATCTTGTCTCTTATTTCTGTGATGACTGATATTATGCATATATTTGCATTATTTTTTGTTCACTTCATTTCTTTGTGGTGCACTGAGTTCTGCACAGTTTTATTTTTTTCTACCTCTCAGTGTGAGCGTTTCCTCAGTGTCTGGTGGTCAGTACTGCTCCTTCAGATTTAAGAGTGATGCACTAAAAAGCTGACTGTAATTTCATCAGCTGGGCTGTGTCTCTTGGGGGGTTTCTGACTGTGTGTCCAGGTGTTTTATCTTGGGCTGGTCAGTTTCCAAGGAGATGGTTCTTTCACCTGGGTGGGAGGTACAAGCGATCAGTGCCAAATGCAGATAGCTCTCTTCTCAGTGTAGGACTTTAGTGCTCAGCTGAGCACTGGCTCCCTGACATCTGAGTTTCCTTGCATTACCTTCCTAATGCTGAGCCTCTGGGATTTTTCAGAAAGAGAAAGAAGCAGTTGCCTAGTGGAACTGGGGATAGAATTTGTGAGTCTGTCTTATTCTGTTGCAAATTTCAACCAGTTCTCTTATTTCGAGTTCCATGTGCACTCCCACATTCAGAGCCATCTAGTACTTTCAGATCCTAGACTTCTATAGTCCTAGAGAACAAATTCATCTGTATCTAAGTTTTCCTCCTGGGTGGCTATTTTAAGCTTTTTCTTATTTATTTTTTAATAATTTTATGTTTGGTAAGTAATTCATCATTTATCCAATGGCTACTGCTTCCATTTTAAAAATACCTATTATCTAATCTCTGATTCTCTGTCCCTATGGGTTTATGCCTTTTTCCCCCCCAGAACTGGAGATTGAACCCAGAGGCATTCTGCCTCTGAGCTACACTCCCAGTTCTACTTTTTATTCTTTATTTTGAAACAGGGTCTAACTAAGTTATGGAGAGCCTCACTAAGTAGCTGAGGCTAGCTGCGAACTGGGATCCTCCTGCCTCAGCCTCCCAAGTACTGGGATTACAAGCATGCACCACCATGGTCAGCTGGGTTTATGCCTTTTTAAACCTCTTTTTCATCATTGTAGGAGCAATGAGAAGGGAGTAATGTAAAAATTATCATTTTCCTATTTAAACAAGATGCAGTGGAGCTGTCTACAAATTTACCTGCACTGTATGTAAAATATATTCAGCTTGAATGGCCTGTGGTAAAACTCACTGAGCTCAAGATAGGAGTTTGTTTCAGTTGCATCTAGGAAGCTTCGTTACTGTTGTTTTTAGATTAATGTATAGTCACAGTGAGGAAGTGCATTAGCTTTTCATTGCTGTGACAAAGTGTCTGAGAGATTCAACTTACAGGGAAGAAAGATTTATTTTGGCTCACAGTTTCAGAGGTTTCAGTACCTCATCACTTGGCCCCATTGCTGTAGAAGAGGTTTGTGATGAGGCTGAACATCGTGGCCCAAAGCACTTGGTGAAGCAGGGTCACTCACCTTGCAGTCACCAGGAAGAGAGGGGTAGGGGGGACATATTTCATGGCACAGGCACTAGAAGTGAGTTGGAGTGGGTTCTCATCTGTCTTTCATCAAAGTCAGTTTTTGTACTCTCTGCTAGCACAGCAAAAGAAAGATAGTGTTCTTTAATTATATGTACCATTCTTAAAAGCAATGTCATGTATTGATCAGCATACCCATTTTTTAGGCCCTTGTTGTCATAGATGCCCTCAAGTATCTAAACAAGAGCACTAAAAGCATCCAGGTATGGTAGTGCACACCTATAATCCTGGTATTTGGGAAATAGAGACAGGAGAATCGCAGGTTCAAGGCCATCATGTAGTAATTTAGTGAGCGAGACCCTATTTCAAAATAAATAAAATAGTGCTGGGGTGTAGCTCAGAAGTACCCCCGCCAATGGGTTCATTCCCCAGTAGAAGAACACACACACACACACACACACACACACACACACACACACACACACACACCAGTAAAGGCAAAATCTCAGTTGTTTCCTTTATGTCATCAACAATATAAACTTACTAAATTCCAATTTGATAGATTTTTATGCTATTTTAGGTGGATTAACTATGTAAATATTTTGCATAGTTGTGCCTGGCAAATGTCTGTTTCTTTTACAGATGTCTGTGATAATGATACTGATGTTTCTGGTGGCATGGTCCCCGTATTCCATTGTGTGCTTATGGGCATCGTTTGGTAACCCAAAGAAGATTCCACCTTCAATGGCTATCATAGCTCCACTGTTTGCAAAATCTTCTACATTCTATAACCCCTGTATTTATGTGGTTGCTAATAAAAAGTAAGTAATTTTCTAAAATGCTTCTGAATAAAAACAACTGGCACAGAAATAATGATAAAAATGCAGCGGATAAGCCAGGCATGGTGGTGCATGCCTGGAATCCCAGCTACTCCAGAGTCTCGGGCAGGAGGATTGCAACTTCAAGGCCAGTTTGGGTAATTTAGTGAGACCCTATCAAAATAAAAATTAAAAAAAAAAAAAAGGTACGGGGATATCACTCAGTGGTTGAGTGCCCTGTGTTCAATCCCTAGTAAACACACACACACACACACACACACACACACACACACACACACACACACACACCAGCGGATAGTATTTCAACTTTAACCTCCTATAAAGTTGTTTGGTTCATGCAACCAGTGCAGCATCAAAGACCTTAAATATCTAGAGTTCCAGTTTTGTGACAATCTCTTCCCACATGGTGGCAGAGATGATTTTGGGCAATACAAGACTCCAACTATTCTCAGAGACAAGCTCCATCTCAGATGGCACTGAGGCAGAAAAGACTCTGGTTGGTCATTGGTCAGCTTGGTTCTAATTTTTACCCCACCCCCAATACATGGTTTCTACTACCAGAAAATCAACAAGGCAATGATAGGCTCTCTTAGTGAGTAGCGTGATCATTTATTTATTAGACACAAGATATATTCAAATGCAAGAGAAAAATCCCAGGCAAACATAAAGGACTTCAGGAGTGGGTAGTCATTTAGGAAATAGAGAATTATACCTCTCCCCCTTTTAGTTCTCAGCCAAGAAATCCTTTCCTTAGTCTTCAGTAAAATTTAGATTATTTTGTTTCCTGTTACTGCTGGAAGATGAACCAATCCACTGTGCCTAAATATTTGGCCAGAAAAATCGCAGTAATCTCAGTAGAGGTCAGGTAATTTGATCCTGGAATCACAATGCTTCTTCTATTAAACATGTGTACTTCTGCAAGTATTGGGGAGAGTAGTTATAGCTGTAGGTGTGAGAAGGAACATACACATTTTAAGACCAAACAGACCACATGAGAAGAACAAAGAACATCTTGAAATTCAGAGTTGGCGGGTAGTTCTTTTGGAAAGGTCCGTCATTCTCAACCTCCTCTCCAAGTCAACTGGCCTTTGCTCAGAAGAACAGAGATGTGAAGCCCACATCCTTAGTTCAAATAAATACATCATTGCACTTGACATTTGCAATGTCATTTTAAACATACATGATTATTGATTTTATTAAATGTCTTCAATGTTTAAAATCAATGGTGCAAAATTGGTCTTTAATTATACCATATACCATTCATATTTATAAAGGCTTTTAACAGTAGATGTTAAAGTTGGAAGCAGAAATTTATTTGGAAATTCCAACTGAGAATAGTTGCACCTTAGCCATCTTTGAGAATACTTTAACAGTTCCATGTCATTTATAGGATAATGCGAGATTTCTCCTTTTTTATTGTAGGTTTCGGAGGGCAATGTTTGCCATGTTCAAATGTCAGGCTCACCAAGCAATGCCTGTGACAAGTATTTTACCAATGGATGCGTCTCAAAGCCCATTAGCTCCTGGAAGGAAGATCTGAAATAAGAAAAGCACTACAATGCTCACTATCACAGCATTGTATTTGTGGTGTTCTTTTGCAATCTCTTAATTTTACTTTAAATATGGGCCCATATAGATCAAGTGCTAACATAGACTTTTGTCCTATCAGATTAAATTTTATATGTGCAGCTCACCGATCTGTTCATGCATTGGCTGCCGTAGTGCATGCCCCTCTGTGTCCTTATGTTTAAACTTGTTGCTCATGTCCTTTGATAAATCTGGGTTCCTGAGACTGAGGTACTGTCCCTTTTTGTCCTCCTTACTGTGACATTCATTACTGTATAGATGACTTGTAATTTGCCTGAGTCCTCCATTAGAATAAATTACTACTAATAATTTGTAATCCTCAATAAATAATTACTGAAATGAGTAATTGGATGTTTCCATCTAGAACAGAAAACACTTTTAATATTTCAAAAGTTAAAACCAATCATTAACTTATGTTATTTAACAAAAACAATCAAGTGAATAAATGCTATTGCATTTAAATTGTGTAGTCAATGCATATGCATATTGTATATGGCAATATAATCTCTGAGTTTTGTTATGTATCAGGCAATTTTAATTACCATTTTTTCTACATATGTATTTCCAGGTATTGCCACTAGAATTAAATTCAACCAGAGTGGGAATTTTTGTGTGTTTGTTCTTTGATGTATCCTAAGCACATAAGCCCATTTTGTCTGGAACTCAATAAATATTTGCTGAATGTTTAATGAAATTGTAGAGTCATAAGTTTGTCATTTTAAATTAGTATTAAGCATAGCACAATATACCATTGTTTAAATATTGGACATCTAAATTGCTTCCAATTTTTACTTTCATGGATGTGCAATTGGGAACATTTTTGTCCAAATATCTTATTTCTTTGGGAGAGTTTATTCTATTTGAGTGTTTGTCCAGACTAGAATTATTGAATATAAATATAAAAATAATATTGCTGCTGTCTTGCTTTCTGGAAAGAAAGAACTAATTTACACTGCATTGGTGGTGTGTAGGTACACTTTTCACCTTATATTCCGGCTAATAGTGCTGCATTGTTATAGTTTTAAACTATGGATTATATACTGTAACTTAAATTCATTTTATTTTACATTCTTTAAGTGCTAATGAGGTGATTTAGTTTTGCATATTGTATTTTCTTATTTCTATTTTTCCTTTTGTAAATTGTCTTTTTAACACATTTTAGTACATAGAAAGTAAAATCTGGATATTAGTTTCATATACACAGTTTACTATGTATACAGAATGATGATATGCTATAACAATCTCCTGGTTCTGCCAGATATGGAGGCACGCACCTATAATCCCAACTGTTCAGAAGACTGAGGCAGGAGGACTACAAGTTCAATGTCAACCTGGAAAGCTCAGTGAGACCTTGTCTTAAAATAAAAATTTTAAAAGGGCTAGGGGTGTAGCTCAGTGGTAAAGGAGAGTCTAGCATATGCAAGGATCTGAGTTCAATTCCCAATATGTCGAAAACAACAAGAAACCAATCTCTTAATTCATCTCCCTACCTTCTGCCTTACTCCACTGCAATCAACACATTAACTTTCTTTTAAAAAGCAAAATTCCCTTTCCCAAATCTTCAGCTCAAAAGCTTTTGACTGCCCTACAAGTATGTTTAAATCCCTCAACTGGATTTTCAAGACCCTCTTTAACATAGTCCCAAGGGGACTTCTTAACTTTTTGTCTTTCTCCAATGGCCAAATTAAAATGTCTAGTGTTCCCAGAGAGCTCTAATGCTTTGTGCTCCTTAGTCGTCCTGTCCTCTATAGCTTAGCCATGTACAGAGAAACAGAGCCATTAAATGGCTGGGGTAGAATTTGTTATAATATCTGGAAAATTGATTTTGAGCTCCAATTTGAACGAATTTCCAGCAATAAGCGAAGGGTTAACTTTGCCTTAAGCACAAAGGACTTCAACAGTGTGCTAATATTTTAGAACTACCTTAATCAGTTAACTTGTTTAGATAATAAGACTTAAAAGATCTGGCTTTGATTACATAGCTCCCTCTAGCCCCTTAGTTTACTAATTTGTTATTTTATTTTTAGTCTTTATTTTGAAACAGGGTCTCACTAAGTTGTGGAGGGCCTCACTAAGTAGCTGAGGCTGGCAGGGAACCCAGGTCCTCCTGTCTCAGCCTCCCAAGTACTGGGATTACAAACGTGAGCCACCACAGCTGGTGTTATTTTATTTTTAAACAGCTTTCTATGCTCAATCTGGTATGCCTTTCTCTTCTTCTTCCTCCTCCTCCTCCTCCTCCTCCTCCTTCTTTTGTGGAACTGGGGTTGGAACCCAGAGGCATTCTACCTCCAAGCTACATGCCCAGCTCTATTTTTTCTTTCTTTCTTTCTTTCTTTCTTTCTTTCTTTCTTTCTTTCTTTCTTTCTTTCTTTCTTTCTTTCGTGGTACTGGGGATTGAACTCAGGGGCATTCTACCTCTGAGTTATATCCCCAGCCCTATTTTTTATTCTTTATTTTTTGAAACAGGGTCTCACTAAGTTGCGGAGTGCCTCACTAGGTAGCTGAGGCTGGCCTCGAACCCGGATCCTCCAGTCTCAGCCTCCCAAATGCTGGGATTACAAGCGTGCGCCACCACACCCAGCTCTATTCTTTATTTTGAAACAGGGTTTCACTAAGTCACAGAAGGCCTCACTAAGTAGCTGGAGGATGGCTGCAAATCTGTGATCCTCCTGTCTCAGTCTCCCAAGTACTGGGATTACAAGTGTGCGCCACCACGCCTGGTTTCGGTATGTTTTACTTCTATGTAGGCTTTCCAAAACATCCGTGAGATTAGTAATTCAAAAATTATTTGGTCGCTTGGTGATCAGAGCTCTACCTGTTCCCCACTCTTGTGCTCAAAATCTCAGAGCTGCATCTGTAGCACTGGAACCTTGGGGCTGTTCCTATATCCCTCCCCGCATTGTTCTAACTTGGACCAGCACAGTCATCAAGCTTCCGGTTTCCTGGTTGTTCTCCTGGACCTCCTCCTATGATAGGGCTGGAGTGCCTCGGTTCTTGTCCGCTGGAAGAAAGATTTCCTCAAGTGAACACCTAGGTAGCCATGAGAAACTTTATTGGATAAATTCCACCAGAGGGTCCGGGAGCATCCCAAAGGAGAGAGATTGAGAGAGCCCGCTGCCACCTGGTGGGCTTTTTTAAACCCCTAGAAACCCACCGATTTCATGGATTTTCATTTTGGGTTTCACACCACAGCCTAGTGCAGCTGCGCAGGATGTGTGTGAAACCTAAAGCTGCAGTGTGATAGGCTCTGACCACAGCTCGGTGGGGCAATTCATTTCTTTTCAGGGAAGGGCTTTCCCTGGCTTTCTCTCTGTCTGTCTGTCTGTCTCTCTCTCTGTCTGTCTGTCTCTCTCTCTCTGTCTCTCTCTCTCTCTCTCTGTCTGTCTCTCTCTCTCTCTCTCTCTGCCCAGTCTTATTTTCTAACTACTTAACTCTCCCTTCTTGCTTGATCAGTCTAAACCTTTCCTCCATTCAGTGACCATGAAATTCTACCTAACATGATGATCGAATGTGCCAAGCCTGACCTTATGCTTCTGTTGCCTACAGGCAGAGTGGAAGCTCTATCATAGGGAATCTAAGGCCCTTTCTCCATGACCTCATTGTGCCTGACCTCTCCATCTTTATCTTCCCTCTCTTTTTTAAACTTCCTGCCTTAGACTCTTAGGCCTCAGCAACAGAAAGTGCTTGTAGTTCTCCGAAGACAGTATGCTGTTCCTTGCTTCTCGCCTGTTAAAGCTTGGATTTAAACTGTCTTCCAGGCCTCCTGAGCTGAAGGCAGCCGTGTTGGAGGTGGGCTTGCTGCTGGGGAGGCCAGGGACAGCGTTTTCCCGGCTGGCTGTGGCTGCCGCCTGCTGTCTTCTCTCTCCTGCCATCATGAACTGACACAAGCTCTCACCCCTTTCTCTCTCTACTCCCCACTATCATGTCCTAAGGACCAATGGCATTGGCTCCTGCTTGGCAGCCAGCATAAAAAATTTATATGAATTGAAGCCTCCAGATCCATAAGCAAATAAGTCTTCCTTCCTCTCAGTTGTGCATGTCAGGTGTTTGTGGGAACGCTGCCTATAGCACCTCCCTTTGTTCCTGCAATCACCTCTGCCTGCAATGCCTTTTCCTGGTCTTCTCCGAAGACACGGACCTGTCCTCTAAGAGGCAGCTCAGGTACCGCGCTCCAGAGGAAGTCTTTCCTGACCAACCGGCTGGTGTGATGGCCCCTTGGCTTCCTCTTCACGCTGCCTCTCTTTATCATGTGGGTTCCTTGGTACTGTGGCCATGCTTACTCATCTTTGTACCCCTGATAATTACTTAGTTCAGTGCTTGGAGCAGAGTAAGTACTCAGTAAACATTTGATGGGACAAATGAATTGTGCAGAATCTTAGAAGCTTCAGTGTTTTAATTGAGCAGTTTTTCAGGCTCTGTTGTTTCTGTATGAATTCTATTAGTTTTTAATAATATTTCCTACCATGGTCTTGTTTTTATAGAATTGATTTTCTTTGTTCAAGTTTTTTGGTTTAAAGATGATGGATGGAATCATAACATGAAGGTTAAATCCTTGATTGTCCCCGTGGATTTTTTTCATTTTGTGTGGGAATAGTTTTTATTATTATTATTATTATTATTTTTTTTTTTTGCGGTACCAGGGATTGAACTCAGAGGCATTCTACCTCCGAGCTACACCCCCAGCCCTATTTTTTATTCTTTATTTTGAAACCAGGTCTCGCTAAGTTGCGGAGTGCCTCACTAGGTAGCTGAGGCTAGCCGCGAACCTGGATCCTCCGATCTCAGCCTCCCGAATGCTGGGATTACAAGCGTGCGCCACCACACCCGGCTAATAGTTTTTAAATTAAATTAAAATTTTATTTTCTTCTAGAGTCTAATATTGCTGAAAGACACAAAAATTAATCTTCAAATATAGTTCTGATGCCCCAAATTTAGGAAACTAGCTTGGAATAAAATCTATTTTTTTTTCCTTTTTTTTTTTTTTTTTTTTTTGTGGTGCTAGGGATTGAACCTAGGGATGCTCCACCCTGAGATGCAGCCATAGTCCTTTTTATTTTTTAATTTGAGACAGAGTCTAAGTTGCCAAGTCCAGCCTCAAATTTGTGATCCTCCTGTCTCAGCTTCCGGAGTCACTGGAATTACAGGCACGTGCACTGCTTAAAATATATTCTTGTTCAGAAATAACTGCCTGCACTAAAAATAAACACACTGGGATAAACCTTATCCATGCTGAGATGATCTGGAAGAGTCTCTGGTCACACCAGAGTTGTAATCCTGACACATCAGGGGGGACTGAAGAGCCTTTCCTAAAAAATCTTTGACCTAGACCTGGTTTAGTTTGCTTTTGGAAATAACCAGTATGTTGCAACTTTGAGCATTCTGTTCTAAATCAATTCATGCCATGTATTTTTATCTTTGAAACTAAATTTTGCAAAACTATATTATGCATGCTGGTAAAAAACAAATGCAAGAAATAAAATTTATAATGAACATGTAAACAAACTATAGAATTTTTTAGCTTCTGCCAAGACACTGCATTCTTAAAAAAAAAAAATCTTAACTGGGTGTGGTGACGCATGCTTGTAATCCCAATATTTGGGGGGCTGAGATGGGAGGATCCGGGTTTGTGGCTAGCCTCAGCTACTTAGTGAGGTCCTCCGCAACTTAGTGAGACCCTGTTTCAAAATATGGAATAAAAAATAGGGGTGTAGCTTGGAGTTAGAATGCCCCTGGGTTCAATCCCTAGCACCAAATATATGGGTATGGTGGCACATGCTTGTAATCCCAGTACTTGGGAGGCTGAGACAGGAGGATCAAAGTTTCCTGGCCAGCTTCAGCTATGGGGATGTAGCTCGGAGGCAGAGTGCCCCTGGATTCAAACCCCAGTTTTGAAAAAAAAAAAAAATCTTTTCACTTCTTTTTTTTTTTTTTTTTTTAATGAACTGGGGATAGCATGCAAATGCTCTACAGCTGTGCGATACCCCCAGCCCAACATTGAATTCTTTTTAACATTAAGTATATTTTTAAGGTGTAGAGACAATTATATAGATAGGAAAAGAACTTAATAGGTGTTTCCTTGCAAATCTAGTTATGGGCAACAATTAAAATTGTGCTGACTGGTCTGATTTTCATTTTCCTTAGAATGTGGTACTTTGCTGAAACTATATTCAAAGGCTGGGTCAGTTGATCCCCTGCAAGATACACTTGAAGGTTAAGTAACTACAGATCTCTGCTAATCCCACGTAATCTGCTGTTACTACATGACTGCTTGTAGTCCCGGCACACCCGTTTCTGAATGCTTAGGATTTGGTTTTTACTTTTTGTTCAAAGAGCCCCTGGAAGGAGCCATGCTTCTCTTTGCACCTCTGTGCATTGTGCTTGGCTTTTGGGGAGGAGTGAGCTGTTCCTGTCCTTCTCAGTGCACCTGTGATTACCACGGCAGGAACGACGGCTCGGGATCCAGGTACGCACGCGCCTCTCCTTGCTGCTGAGTGTTCTAATCTTCCAGCAAAAAGGACCCAAACAAGTCAGCCTTATTTTGAAAGCAAATAGTTTGATTATCAGAAATCAGAGAAGATTCAGTGTGTATACACTTGTTTAATTGGGTTAATACTGATTATCCACTGCTTTCTTATTTTTGTTTTGAGCAGTATAATTCTCAAAAGCCTCACAAATGATCTGAAATTCCCTAACACACTTTGTGTTATTTGTCATGTCCATATTCAAAAAGTGTCTCTTTCAGGAGGTGAAGCCATTTAAATGTGTATGTGTATCTCAGGCCTTGATAATAGAGAGTGTGAGAGGGCAGGGGCGGGGGGGGGGGGGGGCTGTGTCCACATCTTTTGCTGTCAGCGTTTCCCATTTTATCGAAGGATTATTCATGCTAACAATTGCTTAGAAGGAAGGAAGATCACAAGGGTGAAGTTAGAGATGCTCATAATTAGAATTTTTCATTTCAATTAATGGAATTTACACAGTAAAGACTTGAAAAATATTGTCTATTGCAGACCGTAGGGCCTCACAGGAGTGACTTAAGCTCTAGGTTACTTTAACATCCACCCGTGTAATAAGAAGAGTAATTTATTTATAATGAACATGAGCACTTTTAGATATAAGTTAAATACAAAGCAGAACTCTTATTAGTCAAACACAGTAGACCCCCTCTTTTTTTTTTTTCTTTTTGGAAAGGGTATTTAATAACAAAATCAGATTGCTTGTGACATGGCTGAAGTAAACAGTCTTTTAAAGTAATTTGTTAAAAGAATAATGCAACTTTAATCAAATAATAATAATTAAACATATTTGTCAGTAGTTTGTCTTACTATTATATAAGTGTTACTTAACCAATTCTTGGTATCTTTTTGAAATAGTCACTGGGTGATTAAAGACAATGAGAAGAACACAAGTTAAACACCTCTTTCCCCGGGGATGTGCAATAGCTAATGACAGGCTGGGGGCTTTTTGTTGTTGTTTCATTGGTATATTATAACTACATAATAGTGGGATTCGTTGTTACAGAATTGCACATCATGTAACCTACTTTGGTCAATTTCATACCCCAGCACCTTTCCTTTCCCTTCCCCCTCCTCCCCCTGGTTCCCTTCCTCTAGTCTACTGGTCTCCTTTCTGTTTTCATGAGATCCTCATCCCGTTTTCTCATTTTTTTTGTCTCTACTTTCTACATATGAGAGAAAACATATGAGCCTTGACTTTCTGAGTCTGCAGGACAGGGTACTTTTAAGAAAATGGTTTCAGAAATGGTTCCTTCCCTAAGATGGCCCCATTACTAATGGATTTTACAAAAATCATAGAATATTATGACTGACAAGAGCTCTAGAAATAGTCTAGTTTGGTCTCTCTCTCTCTCTCTCTCTCTCTCTCTCTCTCTCTCTCTCTCTCTCTCTCTCCTTTCTTGTACTAGGGGTTGAACCCAGGGGCATTCTACTTCTAAGATACATCCCTAGTCCTATTTTATTTTTATTTTGAAACAGGGTTTCATTAGGTTGATAAGAGTCTCACTACCTGAGGCTTTCCTTGATCCTGCAATCCTCCTGTCTCAGCTCCCCAAGTACTGGGATTACAATTGTGCTTGTAATTACAGCTGTGCTAGCATTTATTTTCTAAGTGAAGAAAACAAACTGTGCAGAGATAAGGTGACCTGTTCTGGGTCACAGAGTTATGTGGATGTGGTGGCTAAGTTGGTAGAATGCCAGGTCTTCTAGCTGCCAATCTAGGCTTCTTTCTGTTATGGCATGCTGAAATGCTTACTTACTAAGGAAAAACTACTATCTTCGGGTATAAAGTAGCACTGAAATTTGTGATATAAAATAGAGATGAATTTATAATCCCAGTACTTGGGAGGCTGAGACAGGAGGATGACAGATTCAAGACCAGCCACAGCAATTTAGCAAGGCCTTCAGCAACCTAGTGAGACTCTGTTTCGAAATAAAAAATAGAAATAGGGCTGGGAGTATAGCTCAGAAGAAAAACACCTCTGGTTCAGTTCCCAGTAATACACACACACACACACACACACACACACACACACACACACACGCACGGACAGACACGCACGGACACACACACACGCACACGCACAGATGAAGAGTAAGAGGTATCCCCAGAGAAGTTCAACGGTCTGTAAAGTCTTCCCCTAAAGTTATAGGAAGGCGATAATACTACCAGGACATGGCAGCTTCAGACTGCTTACCTCTGTTTATGTTATGTGCTGGCCTTTAAAATAAACTAATTTAAAGCTGGGCATGGTGATGCATGCATGCATGCCTGTAATCCAAGTACTTGGGAGGCTGAGACAGGAGTATCACAGGTTTGAGGCCAGCCTCAGTAATTTAGCAAAACCCTGTTTCAAAATAAAACTAAAAAGGGATTCTCAAAGTAGAATGCCCCTCAGTTCCATCCACAGTACCAAAACAACAACAATAAAAAAAAAAAAATTATTTAAGCCGGGCATGGTGGCACACGCTTGTAATCCCAGTACTCGGGAGGCTGAGACAGGAGGATCCGGGTTCAAGGACAGCCTCAGCTACTTAGTGAGGCCCTCCACAACTTAGTGAGACCCTGTTTCAAAATAAAGAATAAAAAATAGGGCTGGGGATGTAGCTCAGAGGTAGAATCCCCAGTGCCAAAAAAAAAAAAAGATTTAACGTGGAGCCGGGCGTGGTGGCGCACGCTTGTAATCCCAGCATTCGGGAGGCTGAGACCGGAGGATCCGGGTTCGTGGCCAGCCTCAGCTACCTAGTGAGGCACTCCACAACTTAGTGAGACTTGGTTTCAAAATAAAGAATAAAAAAAAAATAGGGCTGGGGGTATAGCTTGGAGGTAGAATGCCCCTGAGTTCAATCCCCAGTACCGTAAGAAAAAAAAAAAAAAAAAAAAAAAAAAAAAAAAAAAAAAAAAAAAAAAAAAAAAGATTTAATGTGATGTATTTTACTGAATGGCCATTTTATTGTCGTGATTTGCTAAATGTATAGTGTGTCCTAATTTAGATGACATTTGCAAAACTGTTCATTTGTTCACTTTCAGCAATTCAGATGAGTATATTGTGAGAGATAAATAGATCTTTTCTTCAGGCTGAAAAGAATCCAAATTCTGATTTCTCACAATATAAACCCACATGTGGGACAGGCTTGTTTTTCTATGTTTTCCAAGGGCCAGCAAACAAGATCACAACGTGACTTGCTCAAGGTCATTTAAGTTAGTGAGGGCCAAAAGAATGAATTCCGTTTCTGGCATATTCCTCAGGCAGACAGCAATGCACAGGCCATGTTCTTTTTTTTTTTTTTTTTTTTTTTTTTTTTTTTGGCGGTACTGGGGGTTGAACTCAGGGGCATTCTACCTCTGAGCTATACCCCCAGACCTATTTTTTATTCTTTATTTTGAAACCCAGTCTCACTAAGTTGCGGAGTGCCTCACTAGGTAGCTGAGGCTGGTCGCGAACCCGGATCCTCAGGTCTCAGCCTCCCGAATGCTGGGATTACAAGCGTGCGCCACCACGCCCGGCTCGTGGCCATGTTCTTAAAACAGAGTTCAACTTGAAACATCTTGTGTGAACCTTGTGCCTCCTTCCCAAATAAAGTCACCCCCTTATAAAAAGGATAAATGTATGCTTTTCTCAGGAGATTCTTTTAACAAGGGCCATTCCTAAAAAGGTGGCTTTGGAGTTGTACAAAAGTGGAGGTGAACGTTGGCTGGGTGATCTTGGGAAGTTACCTAATGTGGGTGGGTGGGCCTCAGTTATTTTAGATGTAAAACTGAGGTTGCTGATAATAGCAGAAAGCACCTCCTGACTGGTAATTTTGTGCCAGGAAGGTGTCAAATTTTACATCCACTTTATTTTTATTTTTTGAAGGGCTGGGGACTGGATTCAGGACCTTGGGCATGCTAAGCAAATATTCTATCACTGAGCTATATCCCAGACCAGTGGAAACATCTACTTAAATTAATCATTCTAACCATGCCACGAGCAAAAATGAGGCTGTGAGTCTGGCGAGGTGGCCTTCCCTGGCCACAGTGAAGGTGGCGGAGCTTGTAATTGGACCAATATTAGCCTTCCGCTAGCCATGGTGCTTTGACCTGCTGGTGTGATGAGATGATACATGTCATGTATGTTGCACAGGTCTGGCATGGGAAGAACTCCATTTGGTCATTTTCTTGTAATCCCAGCATTCCGGAGGCTGAGACTGGAGGATCCGGGTTCACGACCAGCCTCAGCTACCTAGTGAGGCACTCTGCAACTTAGTGAGACTCGGTTTCAAAATAAAGAATAAAAAATAGGGCTGGGGGTGTAGCTCGAAGGTAGAATGCCCCTGAGTTCAATCCCCAGGACCGCAAACAAAACAAAACAAAACAAAAAAAACAAACAAAAAAACCCAAAAATGGCCATTTCCTATGGTTCACCCTACTTGTTGCTGCTGTCATACTGGTGAAGAAGATGATGATGCATTATTAACACACAGGTTAGCCACACTGAACAGGAATTTATGACAACTGGTAGGGAATGAAAAATCAACACATTTGAAATATGGATTTTTTTTTTTCTTTTCTCAAATGGGGTTTAAAAACTAGGTCTTGATGCATGGCTCTTGTGACACTAGGTCGGTGCTATGTAATGACCTGGATATGAACGAAGTTCCTACCAACTTCCCCGTGGACATTGCGAAGCTTCGCATAGAGAAGACTGTGGTCCGCATAATCCCCGCTGAGGCCTTCTACTACCTGGTGGAGCTCCAGTACCTCTGGCTGGCTTACAATTCTGTGGCCAGCATTGACCCTAGCAGCTTTTACAACCTGAAGCAGCTGCACGAGCTGCGCTTGGATGGGAATTCCCTGGCCGACTTCCCTTGGGCATCTCTGCGGGACATGCCCCATCTGCGGACCCTGGACTTGCACAATAACAGGATAACTAGAGTGCCAAGTGAGGCGGTCAGCTATCTGAAGAACCTCACCTACTTGGATTTATCCAGCAACAGCCTAACCACGCTGCCACCAGATTTCCTAGACAGCTGGTCCCACTTAGCGACATCACCTTCTAGAAGCCTGGACCTTTCACCAAGAAGAATTATTCTCGGTAAGCTCTCAGGCCTCTGGGCTTTTCATGTATACCTTGCTATACATACATTTAGTTGTTAAGTCTTTTAAAATCTTCTGGATTTGGTTTCTTTCTCTGTGTTTGCACTTTTGTGTGAGTGTGGTGCTAGGTATTGAAACTAGGGCCTCCTCACACATGCTAAATACTTGCTCTATCACTAAGCCATCCCCAACTCTGAATTTGCACTCGTTTTTTTTTGTTGTTGTTTGTTTGTTTTTGGTACTGGAGACTGAACTCAGGGACTTCTGAACAACATCCCAGCCTTTTTTATTTTGAGATAGGGTCTTGCTAGTTTGCTGAGGGTTTCGCTAAATTGCTGAAGCTGGCCTTGAACTTGTGATCTTCCTGTCTCAGCCTCCCAAGTACTGGGACTACAGGTATATGCCACTGCGTACAGCTTGGAATAACATAAATTAAGAAAAAAAAAAACCAAGGTATATAATTGTATATAAAGCCCGGACTTAACTATCTAAAGTATTGCAGAGAAAAAGAATGAAAAATGAGCCGGGCGTGGTGGCGCACGCTTGTAATCCCAGCATTCGGGAGGCTGAGACCGGAGGATCCGGGTTCGCGGCCAGCCTCAGCTAGTCAGTGAGGCACTCCGCAACTTAGTGAGACCCGGTTTCAAAATAAAGAATAAAAAATAGGGCTGGGGGTATAGCTCGGAGGTAGAATGCCCCTGAGTTCAATCCCCAGTACCGCAAAAAAAAAAAAAAAAGAAAAATGAACAAGTTGTTTTACTGCCCTTTTTGAGTAGCGGGATATCTTTTCCTTTAAAAAAAAATTTTTTTTTTAAGTCTTCTGCACTGATCATGCATTACTTTTATGATAGTAATAATCATACTAATAAATAACAAGCTAGCTTGAAACATGCTGAGCCATGTTTACTATGTCACAAGAGGGAAAAGGCCTGCTGCCTACCACAACCACCACAGGACTAATTGTACAGAAAGCTCAGGTTTGCTCACTGGTCTGTAATGAAGAGAAAATGAGAATTTATTGTTTTTTTATTTCCATTTTTTGGTGCTAGGGATTGAACCCAGGGACATTCTACCTCCAAACTATATTACCAGCCCTTTTTACTTTTAATTTTGAAACAGAGCCTTGCTAAGTTGCTGAGGCTGGTCATGAACCCAAGACCCTACCATCTCAGTCTCCCAAGTACTGGGATTATAGGTGCTTGTCACCACACCCAGCTTGAAATGAGGTATTTTATGTGACAGTTCTTTGTAAGATAAAATGTACAGTAACTAAAATTACACTCGTAAATACACAATCACCCACGCAACAGGGACTGTGGTGGGAGGGTCATATAAAAGTAGGCTTCTCTAGTTAGCTTTTTGTTATTCCAACAGCATCTGAGTCTCCCAGTTGTGCTGCTGAAATATAGTGACGAAAACCACTTCTAGTTTTTCTAGAATTCCGTGTTTAACTGTACCAACTATATCTTCCCAAGTGCCTGTGGAATTTACTTTGAATTAGTACATGGAGTACAGTCTGCTTTTATTTAATTTTTATTACCTGTACTTGTTTCTGTTAGTAGATGGAAGTTCCATTTGTAAAAGTAGTATAGCTAATATTGATGGAGTTACTCAGGGCGGGCCTAGCTCTAACACTTTACATATGTAAATTTTTCTAGTCTTGTGTTAACCTTATGATAAGTACCATTTTATCTCCACTTTATAGATGAAGACAAGAGGCACATGTTAAGGTGTTGGTCCCAATTCACTTACCACATAGTGGGGAAACTGGGGACGAATACAGCCCGTCTGAATCCAGGGCCCATGCCCTTCCCCATACCTTTGTATTGCAAGGTATGGGATAATGCTAGAGTTATTTTCCTCATATATGCATCCCTTGACTGACCTCTTCAAATCATGTATTTATCTAATTAAAAAAAAAAGTAGGGACAGGTTTTCAGTTACTCTCTTCTCTATGAAAAAAGATACCAACTTCGTAAAACTGTCTTTTAATATATCCATAAGGCTACAAACTAGTGTCCTGCAAGAAAACATTTAACTACAAAACTCGACTTTTGGTTTGTAATACAGGTCAATGTCCATGGCCTCGTTCTCAAGATGAAGCAAATATTTGCACAAGCATATTTTGTGGGGCCCGCCACTGTTTTATCTTGAAGCAAACCCTGCAATAGGAAAAGGCATAAAATGCTTTATTGGGTGTTTTTTACTGGTACCTAAATTTACTCAGTTGTAAACACGTGCTCGTCTGTCCACACTGAAACTTGCCTGAAGGCAGTGGCAACAGGGCATGCCCACAGAATTGTCTAAGATGGCCTTCATCTGGCTCAGTATATACTCAATGGTGTCTGGATAGGCCCTGTTCTTTTCCAGGATGACAGGAGATGGAATGTCCCACCTCCCTGGGCACTGCAGGCAGCGTAGGAAGGAGGAGGAGGGTCTATGCTTATCATCATTCTCTTTTTCACACCAAAGAGCCAAGTCTCAGTCAAGCCATCTCCAGAGACACTGCTCTTTTTTTTCTTTAAATGGAGGTATTGAAATACACTTTGTGTACAGTCAAATGCAAGATCTGAAGTGTACAATTTGGTCAATTCTGACAAACATTTGCCCCCATATAACTCATACCTTCCTCGAGATACAGAATGTTCCCCTACCCCAGAAAGTTCTCCTGTGCCCTTTCTGAACCTTTCTGAATCTCCCCCGACCCAGACAGCCACTATTTGGTTTCCCTCACCATGGGTTAATTTGCCTGTTCTAGCTGCCTCATGGATGCAATCCGTGGAATCCATGGAATCACAGGTGGAGTCACCTGCCAGACTTCTTTCAGCCTGCAGCATGGTTTTGAGATTCTCCGTGTGCGGGCATCCGTCAGTATGTCAGTACTTCCTTATTGCAGAACCATGCTCACCTGCACGAACGAAGCCTTTCTCCTGATGTGGGGCATATGAGCTATTTCCAGTTTGAGGTTATTATTAATTAGGCTTCTGTTAACATTCTTGTGCAAAGCTTTTTGGGACATATTTTTTACATGGCATTATCCATTTCCCCCCACTGCGTGACAGTCCAGTTGACCCATACTCTTGCCCACACTTCATGCTGTCTTTTTCACACTAGCTACTCTGTGGGTGTGCAGGCCCATCAGGGAGCAGGTGGCACTCGCATTGTGACTTTGGTTTGCATTTCCTTGATGACGAGTGGCGTTGGTCAGTTTTTCATCAGTTTACTGACCATTTGTATGCATTCCTTTATGAAGTGTCTACTCAAGTCTTCTACCTAATTTTGTAGGGTTGTCTCTTTTTTAAAGGATTGAATACAAGTCTTTTTGTCATTTATATGCAATAGAAATATTCTTGTTCAGTGCTGGTTTGTCTATTCATCTTTTTCATGGAGTATTTGGTAAGAAAATTTAAAATTTTGGTGACATCTTATTTACTAGCTTTTTCTTTCAGAGTTAGTGCTTTCTGTGCACTGTCTTAGCAATATCTGCCTACTGGAAGGTCATGGGGGTACTCTGTTTTAATTACAGGTTTAGCCTTTATATTCAGTCTTCTCTTAGCTTTTATGCATATGACTATGAGCCATCTGAAAATAGTTTTTGAGTCCAGTGTGAAGTAGAGGTTGAGGCTTATTTCCAAACAGACACTGAGTTGTTCTAGCAACATTTGTTGAAAAGACTTTCCTTTCCAATTCAATTGCTAATACTACTGTCTCCACAAGGCTGAGTAAGACATCATCTTTGCCTCCAAGGGCCTATAGTTTCATGCTAAGTATTGAATGAGAACTTATTACTAATGAGTTTTCACACACATAAATGCAGATCACATTTAATCTGACTAGTCCGATCCATGAAAAATACTATGTTACCTTTATTGTTATTGGGGATTGAACCCAGGGGCATTTTACCTCTGAACGACACCCCCAGGCCTATTTTATTTTTTATTTTGAAACAGGGTTTCACTAGGTTGCTGAGAGTCTCACTAAATTGCTGAGGCTGGCCTTGAACCTGCAATCCTCCTGTCTTAGCCTCCCAAATATTGGGATTACAAGCATGTACCACCACGTCTGGCTGAAAATACAATATTACTTTGTTTAAAAGAAGATTTTTATTGGTGCATTATGATTATATATACTAACAGTGGGATTTGTTGTTACATATTTTTACACACATAGCATAATGTGGTTCATTCCCTAGAACCTCCCCTTTCCCTTCCCTCCTCCCTGCCCCTGGGCCCCCTTCCTCTGCTCTACTGGTCTCTCTTCTGTTTTCATGAACCCCACCCCCCACTACATATTACTCTTTTAGAAAGTGAATAAAGCAAAGCTCACTTGCCCTATCCAAGTTCAGTTATATAAAATAATTCAATTAATGCAAATTTTATGATTGTGGTTGGTGTATTGCCTTGAAGGAATGCAGCACAAGTAATAGTTTAACTTCAGAGTTCTCCTACCTTTGTCCCTGGAGCACAGAACCCTTGGCATATTTACATGTTCAGTTCTTTGATCACTGTTCTTATTCGGGCTAAAAAAAAGTGTACCTTAGATGTGCCTGGAATAAATAGACATTATTTGAGGGATTTAAAAATACTTCTGGCTTATATAACTTTTAGATGTGATGGGTTGGGTTAATTTTTTTTAAAGAATTTTGTTTCACTGTAAACACACTCTTTCTCCCTCCCTCCCCCTTCCCTTTCTTTCTTCTATGCTAGAGATCCAACCCAGAGTCTCACAATGCTAGGCAAGTGTTCTACCACTGACCTACAACTCCAATCAGTTGATACGTTTTTATAGTAGTTTCAAAGCATGAATGAAACTGTTAATGTTATAACTCTTGAATCTTTTTCTATATAGACATTTATACTCCAGATATTCTTGCGTAGACATTTTTCATTTGTAGATCATAGTACTTATAGCTGCCACCCATGGCTCTCACCATTTTTCAGTGACAAAGGGTCAAGTTAGGGAAGAGGAGCATTAGATTAGGTGGCTTAAAAAAGCTGGGAGTTAGTCAGGATGCTTAAGCTACTTACAATGTCAAAGCAGTAATCTCTGCTTTTTAGTCTCCTCTGGCGTGAAATTGGAAGAATAATACTGCCTTCTTGAGGTGTTATGAAACAGCATGGTGATTTAAGACATGGCAAGATAGCGTGGTGATTGCTTTACAATCAAGATAGATTCAAATCCTGGCTATCCAGTTGTATGACCTTGAACAGATTCCTTAACCTTTCTGTACCTTGGTTTTCTCATCTTTAAAGTGAGGATGAGCCGGGCGTGGTGAAGCATTCCTGTGATCTTAGTACTTAGGAGATGGAGACAGGAGGATCACAGGTTTGAGGCCAGCCTTGGCAACTTAGCAAAACCCTGTTTCAAAATAGAGAAAATAAAAAGGGGCTGGGGGTATAGCTCAGAGGTAGAATGCCCCTGGGTTCTATCCCCAGGACCAGGTAAAAAAAGAAAGAAAAGGGGGTAAAAAAGTGAGGATGATAGCAGAATACTACTATGTTATTACTGCACACTATGATGAAGTATCATGGAGGACTGAGTTAGACAATTCTTTAGATGACTTGTGCTGTCACGAGGCAATTTACCATGGCCTCTCTAATTTCCACAAGTCTTGTGAGCAGAGGTGGGCACTGACATTGCCTTACATTCCTCATTATCTTCGCAAGGATTGTTGTTGGATAGCTTTGGAAGGCAGAGTTAAGTCTCTGTCCAGAGCAAAGGGTGACGTGCTTGCGACCCAGTATAATCAAGATCATGCCTCCATCCCATGCTGTAATGAGCTATCACTCAGCTCTCGGCCAAGCATCTTGTGTCTTCTGTAAATGTTCATAAAACTGTAGCAGGCTGGTTTGTCCAAGACAGAGCGCTTTCCTATGACATGGCTCTCTCAGAGCGCTTTCCTATGACGTGGTTCTTTCAGTGCCCAAAACAGGGAAGTCTTAGGTAACTGGGGTGGGATTGGTCACCCTAAAGCAGGCTAAAATCTCAGAGCCCTTAAAGTTCTTAACAAGTGCCATATTTTCCACATAGGAAACAACTTTTAACTTTGTCATTAGTACTAAAGAAAAAAATCTAAACAAGTCCAGATGTTTTAAAAGTATAAAGTATTCTACATATTTTAATTATTACATGACAGGATAAATTTGATGTTTGTTGGCAGATTTAGAAATTAATTTTTTTTTTTTGTCATAGTAGGGATTGAGCCCAGAGGCATTCTACTTTTGAGCTACATTCCCAGGCCGATTTTATTTCTTATTTGGAAACAGGGTCTCACTAGGTTGATGAGAGTCTCACTCCTTGCTGAGGCTGTCCTCGAACCTGTGATCTTCCTATCTCAGAAAAATTAATTTTAAAGTCAAATAATGAAGCTGGGCATGGTAGTGCATGCCTGTAATTCCTGTACTTGTAAGGCTGAGGCAGGAGGATCACAAATTCAAGACCAGACTCAGCAACTTAGTGAGATCCTCAGCAGCTTAGTGAGACCCTGTTTCAAAATTTAAAAATAAATAAATAAAAAGGCAGGGGGTATGGCTTAGAAGTTCCCTCCATGAAATAGCTATCATGAGCATACATTTCATATATAGACATGTTGAAGTATTAGTTGTTTCATTTTAAACATATATTTTCCAGATAAAAATGAAGTATTAAAGTATTTGTTTTTTAAATATGCTTTTATTGGTGCATTATTATCTCAAAGTATTTGTTTTTATGAAAAATAAATATAAGCCGGGCGTGGTGGCGCACACTTGTAATCCCAGCATTTGGGAGGCTGAGACCGGGTTCGCGGCCAGCCTCAGCTACCTAGTGAGGCCCTCCGCAACTTAGTGAGACCCGGTTTCCAAATAAAGAATAAAAAATAGGGCTGGGGGTGTAGCTCGGAGGTAGAATGCCCCTGGGTTCAATCCCCAGTACCGCAAAAAAACAAAAAAGAAAAATAAATATAAATTTATAGGTGTAAAATATGAAATAATCTTTTATTTTATATAAATATTTCAGTCTTGCATTTCTGAATTTTTACTATACTACGGTACATGTGTGTGTGTGTGTGTGTGTGTGTGTTCTAATCTGAATTTTTGTTTGTTTTTATTTGATTTATTCCTTTTTATCCTCTTGGGCACAATGGTCACACATCTTTGGGTTGGAGGGCACAAGCCCTTTTATACCCTGTGCAAAAAAAGTCACTAATATTATCTCTCTTAAATCAGTGAGCAGGTACCTAACTGTATCTTCACTGAGAATTGGTCAATTGTGAGAGGTGAGCAATATATTCATTTCATTCATTTCTTGCTAATTATAGTTCATAATTCTGACTATCAATTGACAACAAACTCAAATTTCCAATCTTTTAAAACTTTTTGTACAAGTTGCTGGCACTTTGCATACCAAGTGACCTGATTAATTCGTTTGACTGTGTGGATTAGATTGAAAAAATTTTAAATCTAATTCTCAACATTTGAATACATCGAAGGTAAAACTGTAAATATAAAAAAAAGAAAATGGATGTACGGTAAATGAAAACTAAGAAAATGTTTTCAGCCTTTAAAAGAGTTAAATATAGTACTTGGGAGACTGAGACAGGAAGATTGCAGGTTCGAGGCCAGGACATGGAAACTTAGCAAGACCTCGTTTAAAAAGAATAATAATAAATAAAAGGGGAGATGGGAGTGTAGCTCAGAGGTAGAGGATTCAATCCTCAGGACCATGAATAAAAAAAATTAAAACAATCATAATCCCCCCATCTATTTAATAAGTAAAATCAGTTTCATTCATAAAAGGCTGGTTTGTAGTTTCTTCTTGTATAATTGTCATTGTTTTTATTTTATTGACTGTCAGGACACTGTGGCTGGAGAGAGCTCTGGGGTTTATCTAGTGAATATCTAGTGAAGAGTCTCATTTTACAGATGAGGAAGCTGAGGCCCAGCAAGGTAGTAGCTCCAAGGGCAAAGGGCTTTTTCTAGAACCCAGACACAGTAACATTTCTGAAGGTGTCGTTTACTTTTTTTAAAATGTTTTTATGTTGTTTCCTGTTTTTTATTTCTCTTCTATACTGTGGGTTTTTTTGTTTGTTTGTTTTTTGGTACTGGAGATTGAACTCAGGGGCATTCCACCTCCTAGCTACATCCCCAGCCCTATTTTATGCTGAAACGGAGTCTTGCTAAATTGCTGAGGGTCTTACTAAGTTGTTGAGGCTGGTCTTGAACCTACAATCCTCCTGTCTCAGTCTCCCAAGTACTGGGATTATAGGTGTGTGTCACTTTGCCTGACTGGGTACTTAAATATGATTTCGTCCTATCAGATCAGATAATATTTACCACAACAAATGAATACCTAATGTGTGTTGAGGTGAAATGGCTTTTTGGATATCTATTAACTAATTTCATTATTCTAGGTGGTTTAGATCTGCCAGGTCACAGCACCACTGTTACTAATGTATTTACTTTGTTTTGTAGTAGAGGTGTGGATGGCATATGTTTGGTCTCTATTAATAGTAATAAAATATGGACTAGAGTATAGGAAATATGTTTTTCTCTGTGTGAAATTTGTTGCTTATTCAGAGTTTGAAACATTAACTATATTAAAAAGCTTTTTTTGTTTGTTTATTTGTTTTTGGTCCTGGGGAATTGAGCTACAGCCCTTGCCCTTTTAATTTTTTATTTTGAAACAGGATCTTGTTAAGTTGCTGAGGTTGGCCTGTCTCAGCCTCCCAAGTACTGGGGTTACAGGCATGTGTCACCATGCCTAGCAACAAGAGATTTTAAGTATTATTATTTTAAGTATTATTATTTTTAAGTACTATGTTTAGTAAGAACAGCTAGAGTTCACAGAGATTTTTTTTTTATCATGAATCGGCTATTGTTTGAAGTGACTACGTGAATTATTTAATTAAAATTTCATGCATCTCTATGAAAGAATTGCTGCCATTACATACATTCTACTGTTGTAGAGGTTTCTAGACCTGGAATTTCAGTCCAGACATTAGGTTTCAGAGCCACACTTAGTCATTCAATATAAAAACAAACTGGAAAGTCTGTTTGTGGCATGGAATTGGATGAAGGAGCAACACTTAAGAGAACAGAATTCAAATTAATATTAACTGAAGAACTATTTATAGAGTCCAGGACTTAATGTAAGAGGGAAAAGTTCAAGGTTATTTACTCATGAGGGAAAAACAAAACAAAACAAACAAACAAACTTCTAAAACAGAAGATAAAAAAAATCCCCAAACTTTACTAATCCTAGAAGAAAAGTGAGCCAGTCATGAGCTGATTTTATAATACAAATAGACATAACTGGATTAACAGTTAAATTGCCACCATATGTTAGAGTTGTAAAAATTCCAGTTCTGTCTTTTCTTCTCAGTTTTATATTTCACTCCATTAGTAGGAAGCCATAACCACCAATCTCTGAGCTATGTCCTTTTCTATCTTGGGCTTTCTGGTGAGGATGTTTATAGGAAATCACCTTTAAGATTCTCAGAAAGACCAGGCTCTGTGGAGCACACTTGTAATCCCAGTGTTTGGGAAGCTGAAACAGGAGGATCAAAGATTCAAGACCAGTCTCAACAACTTAGCGAGACCCTCAGAAACCTAGTGAGACCCTGTTTCAAGATAAAAAGGGCTGGCGATGTAACAGGGAGGTAGAATGCCCCTGGATTCAATCCCCAGTTCTGGGGTGTGTATGTGTGTGTGTGTGTGGTGGGGCGGTGGGGGGGGGGGTGAGGTTTTGAGACATTTATGACAGAATGCACTGAAACACCATCTTAGATCCTTCTGATACATTTTCTTCCTTCCTTCCTTCCTTTCTTTTTTTTTTAAATTGGTACTGGAGATTGACCCCAGGGGCATTTTACCTCTGAGCTACACCCCCAGCCCTATTTTATTCTTTATTTTGAAACAGGACCTCACCAAGTTGCAGAGGCTGGCTGTGAACCTGTGATCCTCCTGTCTCAGCTTTCTAAGTACTGGGATTACAGGAGTGCGCCACCACACCCGGCACCTTCTGACATTTTAGCAAAGAACTTTATAGTCTCACCCTGGATTTGCTTTTTGCCCTGAAGTCCTCTCTTAATTTGAGAAATCTGTAGAGGCCAGGAATAGAGAACAGCTTTGTCATTTGAACCCAGCAAGTTTGGGTCCCTCTGTACTAACAGTTGTTGAGCTGTTGTCTCTGCTTTGCATTGTGTTAGGCAGCTGTCACCAGGCCCCAGTTTCAACATTCTGTGCAGAGTGGCCCTTCTGTAGATCACTTGCTCATCAGCGTGGCTTCTGCTTCCGTGCTGGCCACAGTGATGGTGTCACTAAACTTTCTGCCTCTCCATAGCAAGCATTTCCTTTTCTCTAGTTTCCAGTAACGTTTTCTTTATTGCCTGTAAGCTCCAAGCTGGGTAGAAAGTGCTGGCAATTGGAAGCCCGGCAGCTGATCCCTTCTTGGAGAGATTTGAGCAAGCACCCGATGGCCCTCATAGTGACATCTAAGTATGTCACATTCTCACCTTCACCAGCCTTTCTAGCTTTATCTCCTACCACTGGCTGCATCTCAGTCTATTGTGCTGTGGTGCAAAATTTGTGTTACCTCAATATGTCTTCAAGTCACACAAAGGCACGGCTTATTCCAGGCTGAATTAGGCGGCTCTCAGTACCCTATAATACTTTCAGAGCATTCTAGAAATGTCTCTATCACTCTATTTGTGGCATTCTATGATACCTGGATTCAAATCTTGGCTCTAACACAGACTAACTATGCGGCCTTGGTTAAGGTTTTTGGCCTGCATCTTCGTTCCATTGACGACCTTGGCCAAGTTATTTCATCTTGATGTCTCAATTGCTTCATCTTTAAAGTAAGAATAATAATACAGTCTTCCTTACAGGGTTGTTGGGATTAAATGAGATAATATAGGTATGGTGGCACATGCCTGTAATCCCAGTACTAGAGATAGGAGGACTAAGAGCCTCAGCAACTTAGTGAGACTCTGTTTCCAAATAAAAAAATAAAAATAGGGCTGGGGGTGTAGCTCGGAGGTAGAATGCCCCTGGGTTCAATCCCTAGCACCACACCAAAAAAAAAAAAAAAAAAAAAAAAAGAGAGAGAGAGAGAGAGAGATAATAATATAAGCTTAGTATTTAGAAGAGAACCCCAGTCCATGCTCAGCTAAAATAAGCTATGATTATTAATGATCTACAAAATGGACAGGATATGTTCACTGAGGTTGCTGGACTCTAGGGAAAAGCTGACATATAGTTGGCTGTATTTCATCCCTCAAAGTACTTCTGTTGTCAGGGAGACAGTATAGACATCTACTTTCTCAAAACGGTGTGATATAAACTGAATTTGCCAGAATAACCCTTATCAGCCTTTTTCTCCCTTCCGTTTTAGGTCTGCAGGACAACCCTTGGTTCTGTGATTGTCACATATCCAAAATGATTGAGTTGTCAAAGGTTGCTGATCCTGCTATAGTGTTCCTTGATCCACTGATGGTTTGTAGTGAGCCCGAGAGTCTCACAGGAATTTTGTTCCAGAGAGCTGAGTTGGAGCAGTGCCTGAAGCCATCAGTGATGACCTCGGCCACCAAAATCACGTCAGCTCTGGGCAGTAATGTTTTGCTGCGCTGTGACGCCACCGGCTACCCCACCCCACAGCTCACCTGGACCAGATCCGATAGCTTACTGGTTAATTATACAGGTATTTTCTTCTCTTGGCCCTAGGAAACAAGTTTACAAAGGTCTGAATGGAATCTCATGTTTTTGTGCGATTTGAAATTGGCTAGTTAATTCTAGTAAAACAAGGTGGTTGGATACAAGGGATTTGAAGGGTCCATTTTATTGGTCAATCTTTTCCTCAGCTTACCTAACTGCCAGGGCAAAATTAGATGACCTGACTTTTTTTCTTAGGTAAAAATCAACACAGTGCAGTGGCTGGATGAGTGCACACAAGGCCTTTGTCTTGCTTTATCATCTTGAATACAGCTCACTTCGAAATGTGTAATCATCAAAAAAAAATTTTTTTTTGAATTGGGATTGAACACAAAGGCATTCTATCTCCAAGCTACACCCCAGCTCTGTTTATTATTGTTGTTGTTGTTGTTATTATTATTATTATTATTGTTATTGTTTTTTTAAAATAGGGTCTCACTAAGTTGTGGAGGGTCTCACAAAGTAGCTGAGGCTGGCCACAAACCTGTAATCCTCCTCTCTCAGCCTCCCAAGTACTGGGATTACAAGCATGTGCCACCACGCCCAGCCTAAAATTTTAAAAAGTGACTTTTCTGCCCAGCCTAAAATTTTAAAAAGTGACTTTTATGCAAGTTTCTCCTTTTTGAATGATTATTTAAATAATAAATTTCATGGAAAACTTATGAGAAAAGGTGTACATTTTAGAAATATTGATTACATAGACTTCTCAGCTACTGCTATGACTGAGTCCATGCTTTATTGATTCATTCAGTGATGTCCTGATGATTAAAGGGGTGTGTTTTTGAAACTCTTCAAAATTAAATTTAAATTAAGATTGAAATAATGGGGCCTGATGGACTAAAAACAAAGTTAAAGTCTAATATTCCTCAAATAGCTAGTAAATGACCCATTGTTTAAACTAGTGAGCTAACTTTTGGACTATTGGTATACTTCCTACATATTATTCTTCAAAAAGTTCCTAAAAGGCAGGCATGGTGGCGCATGCTTGTAATCCCAGCATTTGGGAGGCTGAGACCAGAGGATCCAGGTTCACGGCCAGCCTCAGCTACCTAGTGAGACCCTCCACAACTTAGTGAGACCCTGTTTCAAACTAAAGAATGAAAAATAGGGCTGGGGGTATACCTCAGAGGTAGAATTCCCCTGAGTTAAATCCCTAGTACCGCAAAAAAAAAAAAAAAAAAAGATGAAAACCAAACAAACTCTGAAGTAGAGCTTTTCAATATGGCTGCACATTAGACTGACTTTTAAAAAATAATGATTGATGCTGGCTCCTGCCCACAGAAATTCTAATTTAGTTGACACCTAAAATTGATACAGAATGGAAGTATGTTCTGATTTTTAGGAAAGCAAATTTTTCATTTTATACAATTATATTGTTTGGCAAACAAAAATATCTGTGATTTACTAGTTGATCTAAGTTAAGTATAAAATGAATGATTTAGAATCCAAATGGTGGCTCTTCCATTCCGGACAAGGAATGTGTCTTCTGTTTATGCGGACAGATGCATTTCATTACAATGAACAAACACCTTGAGAAATATTTAAGTAAGGTCTTTTGATAAACATCTTATAGAATCACAGTTAAAACTAGAAGGATGTTTAAGACCAATTTATCTTATCCCCTTGTTTTACAAATGCAGAAACAGAGATCTAAAGAAATAAATTGACTTGTCTAAAATCACATACTATTTAGTGAACAAAAATTCAAACATTCAAATTCAAATCTCCTGATTTTCATTCCCATTTCCTTCCTCCCTCCCTTTCTTTTCCTTCCTCCCTCCCTTTCTTTTCCTTTCTTCCTTCCTTCCTTCCTTCCTTCCTTCCTTCCTTCCTTCCTTCCTTCCTTCCTTCGTCCTTCCCTCCCTCCCTCCTTTCTTCTTTCTTTCTTTCTTTCTTTCTTTCTTTCTTTCTTTCTTTCTTTCTTTCTTTCTTTCATCTCTTTGTATATAGACTCCAGTTCTAGAAACAGTTCACCTGCTGCTCACCAGCTGGGGCCAGCAGGCCAACAGGGCTGGGTCCATGTTCTTTAAAAATATGACTCCCCATTCAGACTTCGCGGCACTGGCAGGTCCTAGGCTTCGTGTAAATAGTTTGCAAGATCATCACCCACCTTCAGAGATGTGTAAGGTGCCACTACTCTTGTGGCGATGTGAGAGGGATGCATGTCAGTTTTTTTTTCCTTTTTGGCTGCATGATTGTTTCGGTTTTCTCTTTCCATCTCACAGATTATACATTTGTTTTGTTTTGTTTTGTTTTTCCCCAGTCATTCAGGAGTCTCCGGGGGAAGGAATCAGATGGTCTATAATGAGCTTGACAGGCATTTCCTTCAAGGATGCTGGGGATTACAAATGTAAGGCCAAAAATTTGGCTGGGATGTCAGAAGCGGTGGTTACTGTGACAGTGGTTGGTGTTGTCACAACCACTAGATCATCAGATACTTCTGAAAGGAGAGCTGGAGATCACTCGGAGCAGGAGGTCCAGCCAGGATCCAGAAAAGTGACGTCCACACCTACTTCACCGACACATCCCTGGCCTTCCCCCTCCTCCCCCTCCTCCTCCTCCTCTTCCTCCTCTTCTCTCGCTTCTTCTTCCTCTTCTCTTTCTACTACTACTTTGTCTCCTCCCTTCACCGGTTCCTTCTCTTTGTCTCCTTTCTTCTCCATTGTTTCTTCAACTACAACTCTAAGAGCTGGTATTTCAGCAAGCACCAGCAGGGCCAGCAGGCCCCGCCCAGATGGGAGAAAAAATGTAAAGGTGGAGATGAGCGGAAGTAAGTTTCCTCCAGCCAGTGCAAGCAAGAAGGAAGAGCTGGCATTGTTGGATCAAGCAACACCTATGGAGACAAATGCCACCATAGAGGATCTCAGGGTGGTCACTGAGACTGAAGAGAGTGTGACATTGACATGGAACTTCATTAACACCACGCACAATGCTGCGATGACCGTGCTATATTCCAAGTATGGTGAGAAGGACCTGGTGCTGGTGAATGCAGACACCGGCCAGAACCAAGTGACGATAGATGGCTTGGAGCCCGGTAGGCAGTACTTGGCGTGTGTCTGTCCACAAGGAGTGCCTCCCCAGAAGGACCAGTGTATCACCTTTTCTACGAACAGAGTTAAAGAAGTTGATTCGCAATGGTCTTTCCTTATTGTGGTGACCAGTACTGCCTGTGTCATTGTCTTGCCATTAATTTGTTTTTTATTGTATAAAGTTTGCAAACTGCAATGTAAGTCAGAATCCTTCTGGGAAGAAGACTTGGCAAAAGAGACTTATATTCAATTTGAGACGCTGTCACCCAGGTCTCAAAGTGTAGCAGAGCTCTGGACAAGGAGGCACAGAGACGATTCTGAAAAGTTGCTGCTTTGTTCTAAGTCAAGTGTGGAATCTCATATGACCTTTAAATCTGAGAGTTCTAGACCAGAGTACTATTGCTAAGGTTTTGCAGCTCGGTTGTGTGCAAGCTACAAAATTAAGGATCTAATGGTTTAGTTGACCCTCTGGACTGACTTTTGTACATACTTTCAGATATTACATAGAAATCCTAAATGGAGTGGTTTCCAATGTGTTTTTAAAAATATCATGAAACTTCTGAACTGAAAAAACAAATAGTCTTGACTTTGGTTGTGTGGAAGATATCCATAGAAAATCATTTTTAGGAGCTGGGTGTGGTGACACACAGCTATAATTCCAGAACTCGGGAGGCTGAGACAAAGGATCACAGGTTCTAGAGCAGCCTCAGCAATGTAGCAAGGCCCTCAGCAACTTAAAAAATAAAAAAGGGCTAGGGGTGTAGCTCAGAGGTTGAAATCTCCTGGATTCAATATCCAGTAACACACACACACAGAGAAATTATTTTTAGGGTGGTGCTTAATAAGTTAATCATTTTAGGGTAATGTTTTAATTCTTAAATTTATGTTGTAATAAGTGAACTTTGCATTTTTTAGAAGATAGATTTTGAGCAGTGAAGGAACATTAGCATAACCATCTAAGCCTTGATACTCATTCACGTTCAAAGTGCTTCCTGGCATTTACTGCCACTCCTAGTGTGTGAGCATAGGAGAGTAAAGAGTTCTGTGATCACTGACTCTTAATTATAATACATACCTCAGTTTGTATTATAATACTATAGAGTTGTGTTCATATTTCATGTAAAAATTTTCCCTTATCCTTAGAAATGTATTAGCAAATATAAGTATAAAAAGGATCATGAAAAACAGACCATTTCTTTTTTTTTTTTTTTTTTTTTTTTTTGGTACTGGGGACTGAACTCAGGGCGTTCTACCTCCGAGCTATACCCCCAGCCCTATTTTTTATTCTTTATTTTGAAACCGAGTCTCACTAAGTTGCAGAGGGCCTCACTAGGTAGCTGAGGCTGGCCGCGAACCCGGATCCTCTGGTCTCAACCTCCCGAATGCTGGGATTACAAGCGTGCGCCACCACGCCCGGCAAAACAGACCATTTCTAAAAAATTATAATTAGCATTTTAATACATCTGCAGACAGATTGTATATATGAGTTTTTAAATATAATGTGCTAATTTTCAAACAACCTTTTAAATACTCCCTCCCTTCCTTCCTTCCTCTTCCACTTCCTCTATCTTTTCTTCCTCCTCCTTCTCCTTCTGCTTTGTCTGAAGCTGTACAGATAGACAAAGGAACACAGGCTAAACTGTTTGTCTTTTGTTCCATTATATTTTGAGTCTCTGGATAAAGAGAAGGCCTTTGAAATCACTAACTGCCCTTTAAAAGTCGTTTTTAGATCTCGAAAGGATATTTGGGGATTTTGACAGAGAAACTTCAGTGGATTCATTTAGTCAAACTCTTTCTTTCCCCCTAGGTTAAAAACATCAGGAAAATCGGAGTAGCTCAAGGAATACAGGAAAAGAGGCTCCATAAATAATATATATATATTTTGAAAAGTAGTTTTAGTCAGCATTCCTACTGCTGTGGCCTAGACACCTGACATGCACAGCTTAGAGGATGAAGGATTTATTTGTGCGTGGTTCTGGAGGTTTTAGTCCACATTAGACCAGGTTGTAGCTTTTGAGCTCAGGCATAGCAGAGGAGGAGCAGCTGCCTTCGGCTGATGACAGTAGGGAACAGAGGAGGATGAGAGAGAGGAATGCTGCAGCGGCGTGCCCAGGGGAAAAAACACTGTTCCTGACCACCCCACCCAGGGACCCACCGCCAGCCATGTCCTGCCTTTGAACATGGCTGTGTTGTCTAATACGGGAGGGTGTGGAGGACATTATAAATCCAAAGCATAACAGAAGTTTTTCATAACTGTAGCATATGCTGTAAGACGTATTATGGCTAATAGGATTATCAAACACCATTAGGCCTACGCAGACGTCTCGTAGGACTGACGCTACAAGTCACTTATAAGTAAGATGCAACCTGGCTTTGTGATGTCCAGGGGATGAGGCAGGAAATTCTGTCATTTGTGATAACATGGAATGGAAATGCTAAGTTCAAGGAGCCAGGCACAGAAAGACAAATCCCGCTTGACCTCAAAAGTGGCATCTACAGCAATCAGACTTACAGAAGCAGAGAGTAGAGCGGTGGTCAGGAGAGGTCGGGGTGCAGGCAGAATGAGGGGATGGTGGTCAAAGTGTTCAAAGTTTCAGTTAGACAGGAGAAAGCAATGTTTTGAGATCTCTTGCAAAGCAACAAATGCACATGCTAGGAGAAGCCAGGGCAATTGTCCTAAGAGACTTAAAACGAGAGACATTTCTATCAATTATTTTGTCTTATTTAAAAATCATCGAATTTTGCATTCTATGTTTGTGTGTGTGTGTGTGTGTGTGTGTGTGGGTGCGTGCGCGCGCGCTACTGGGGATTGAACTCAGGGGCATTCTACCTCTGAGCCACACCCCCAGCCTTACTATATTTTTTATTTTGAAACAGTTTCTCGCTAAGTTGCTGAGGCCTCAATAATTATGCCATGATTTTTAAAAACATAAAATAATATCCCTCTAATCAATCTAATTTCTTTAGATAAAATTGGCTTTTCTGTGCCATTGAATATCTTGGTACATATTCTCCCAGAGATACTGTGTTTCTTTACCTGAGTCAGTTATAAAAACCTCAGGTAGAATAGCATAAAGGACAGGCACCTGTGTCTCTATTAGAGATTTTTTTCAGGCTGTTTAAAACCATCAATAATGTAGTTCAGAGATAGAATGCCCCTGGTTCAATCTCCAGTACCACCAAATAAAATAAAATAAAATAAAATAAAATAAAATAAAATAAAAGCATTTATATGTAGGTGAAGAAACCAGAGCTAAAATTGATCTTAATGTGATGACATACTAATAGGATTAAATCCAGTTTGGATAAATGTAAACTTTGCATTCGAGTTGAGAGCACAGATAAAAAAAACCTGTGATTTTAGTTGATTACAATCATTGTGTGAATCAACAGTTTTCAAATTGCTAAAAATGCTGGCATGAGGTGCTTAAAGTGGTAACTGGATGAAAGGAAGAGTCCCACAGATTCAGGCTTAGTTTTGGGTGCCAAATTTAAACAGGGTGCTTGATTAATAAATTAGAGTATCCTTAGGAAGTCAACTAAGACTAGCAAGCCTCTAGACACTATCGTGGGGGGGTTACGGATTTGGCACATAGACCGCAGGGAGCATGTGAGAAGCTTAGCTACAACAAGTGGTGCTGTGGCCACGGAGGCCTGTGTTCTGGGGCCTCTGCTTCAGCTGTTAAATGGAAACTACTGGGTTCCATTTGCAGAAATTCAGCTTTAGCAGGGTGAGGTCTTGGAAACCATATTTTGTCTCTCAACCTAGGGAGACCACACAGGTGATGAAATAACTTGGAGAAATATGCTTCTATGAAGCAGATGCAGAAGGGGTATTGGAATGGCCAAGAAGGAGAGTGGTTCCACATTAAAAACAAACAGACAAAGTCCCCATCCCCTAGCCTGAAACCACAAAATCCGCTTTGGGTTGGTTTGTTTGGTAACAACTAGAGTCAGAAAGCAGTAGAGTAAGCTATATTGTAATATTACTGAGGATACTCATGGATATTCCAGGAGCCAAAGATATTCCTGAAGGGACACTGAAGGACCTTGTAGACTCAGTCTTTTGGACTACAGCAAAATGAAGGGAAGGTAAATAACATACTTTTATTGGTTTCACTGGAAAGAGAATGCTGATATCTCTGTACTGATAATTACTTAATTCATAATAAAATTGATTTTGTATACAAACTTCGGATTCATGATTTGGTGAAGTAGTGAAAAAAGTTAGGCTATACAACCATTAGATAATTTTTGTGTTGTCCTTTTTTATGCTATTCATTTCAACTAAGAGGTCAAATGAGAGTCACTGCCATCTTTACTCTCTTTGGCATGGTGTGTAACACTAATGACTCATTCCTTAGTTATTCAGAAGGAAACCTCCAATGTTTATGTATTAGTTTAGTACAATTTGTAGGCATAGTTAAATTCTCATAGATAAGCAGCAATTTTCTTGTTGTTGCCATTATTGCAATACTCAATTTATTAAGTGTTGGTTGTTTTGTCTTACAGTGTTTCCCAAGTATTTAACATCCTGACAGCAGTAAGGAGTAAAATTCTTACTCACACAGATCTTCGTTGTGTCACATTCCTTATTGTACTTTTTTGTGATTTCTGAGAAAAGAAAGATCTTAAAAAGCAAGACAGCAGGTCTGGAGGATAATGGTGGCTACGCTGCATCTCAGTATCTCTATGCACTCTTCCAAAATGAGCAAATCCCAATAGCTTAACAAGAATGCAAATATAATCATGCATGGCCCACATTTACAGTATTAGAAGGAGATAAAACATATCATGAACTTCAAATTGCCTAAAGAAAAATATCATCAAATTCCACCAGGCATGCTGCTACAGCTGGAAGCTTGTGGGTATGGAGAGGAGAAAGAGGGAAACTTAAGAGACTTCAAGAAAAAGGAGAGGCACAGGGCTAGGTGGGACACGCCTGTAATCCCAGTAGGTGGGAGGCTGAGAAAGGAAGATAATAGGTTCGAGGCCAGCCTCAACAACTTAGTGAGGCCCTCAGCAACTTAGTGAAGTCCTGTTTCAAAATTAAAATAAATAAAACTGGCCAGGATGTATGTAGGAGGTAGAATGCCCCTGTTGGTCAATCTTCAGTACCACAAAACAAAAAGCAGGAAAGAAAGGAAAAGGAAGAGGAGAGCTGAGCAAATATGAAGCCCAGACAAAACTACATCCAGAAAGTGAGAACGAAGCCAGTGATAGTACAATGAAGGAAGGTGGAGCATGGCTGTGGGAACAGGCTCCACAGGAGTTGAACTGCAGTGGGACAAGGCGATTCTAGGGAAGAAGCTGGAGAAAGTGAGTGCCTACAGGTGCATGACAATAGGAGAGAAGGAGGGAGCCCAAGGAGGGAAATTGAAGCAAAAGTATCCACACTGAGCACTGAGTACATTTAATTATAGAGGAAACAACAAGCAAAAGTGGATACATGGGTGGAAGAATAGTAGGTAAATATTGCACATATTGGAAGGGTAGAAAGAATGCAATTAAAAATGAGAGAAGGAAAAGAGAAATTGGAGAAGAGAAAAGATAATTGCTTGCTAAATAAGTAATATGTGGGAGTCAACGGATGATATTTAAAAATATAGGCCAGATAGTAAAATCTAAAACTGGAAAAAAAAAAAAAAAAAGAGAGAGGGAGAGAGAGAGAGAGAACCAAAGGCACTATGAAAGTCTCTATCTATCTATCTACTTTACTGTGGATTGATCCCAGGGGCATTCTATTTTTGAGCAGCACCCCCAGCTCTATTTTTAATTTTTATTTTAAAACAGGGTCTCATTAAGTTGCAGAGGGCTTCACTAAGTTGCTAAGGCTGACTTCGAACCTGCAATCCTCCTGTCTCAGTCTCCCAAGTATTGAGATTACAAACGTGTGCCACCACACTCGGCTTGAAAGTCACTTTAAAACAGAAGCAAAATACATGCACACAGTCAATGTTAGTATAATGAACCTCAATCTTTCCCCTCCCCTTCCCTTAGACCACTTCTCTGGCTCCACTGAGACATAAAAGCACATTAAAAAAAAAAAAAAAAAGCAAAATGCATGCCTTACTAAAAACCAAGTGAAAAAAATTAAAAAGCAAGCAAGACACAAGGTAGAGAAAGATTAAAATTATTCTTTTTCTTTCTGGTATTGTGGATTGAATCCAGGGGCATTCTACCTCCAAGCTACATCCTCAGCCCTGTTTTAATTTTTTTTTTAAATTTTGCAACAGTGTCTTGCTAAGCTGATGAGGCTGACCTCCAGCCTGTAATCCTCCTGTCACAGTCTCCTAAGTACTGAAATTACTTAGGAGGGAGATCATTTTAGTGCTATGTCAAATGCTTCAAAGAAAATGAGGGAAAACTTATTAGAAAATAAAAATTGGTGACTATTTCCTTTATGAATGATAGTCATGTATCATAGATCATTGATAATATATCACTGATATGATTAGGACTGTTATTTATACATGCATATATTGGTATACATACACATATATATGTGTATGTGTATGTACACATATATATATATAAAGCCAACATTTTATAGAGACATATCTATCAAAGTCAGGAACATACATATATATTGGTATATACACACACATATAAATATATGTGTCTGTATGTATACAGGTATATATACACAGACATGCATATGTAACGACAATATTTTTCTCTAAAGTGAAAATGCAGAGGCATATCCATCAAAGTCAGGAACAAGGCAAGAATATCTACTATCTCCACTACTGGGCATATTAGCCAGCTCAGCTGGGTTACAGAAAATAAAGGTATAAACAGAACAAAAAGGAAGTAATACTATCGCTATTTGAGGATTATATGATAGTGATGCTATAAAACATGAAAAATTAATTATATAAAAACTCAAATAAATTAGTATGGTGGCAATACGTAAAACTAGCTTATCAAAATTAATAACCTTCATGTGAACAAATAATAGGATACAAGATTAGAAGATACAATGGAAAAGAAACCCCTGTTCACAATTTTAAAATACTTAGGAATAATGTAATGTGAAATGTTTAAAATCTACTTAAGTGAATTTGAATAAAGGAACATAGAATGTTCTTGATTAAGATGTTTTACATGGAGCCAGACATGGTGGCACACACTTGTAATCCCAGTTTTTGGGAGGCTGAGACCGGAGGATCCGAGTTCAGGGCCAGCCTCAGCTACCTCAGCATTCTACAACTTAGTGAGACCGTGTTTCAAAATAAAGAATAAAAAAAAAAAAAATAGGGCTGGGGGTATAGCTTGGAGGTAGAATGCCCATGAGTTCAATCCCTAGTACCACACACACACACAAAAAAGATATTTTAAATAATTAAGATACAAATTCACCTTGGGTTAATTTATAAATTTAAAATTATCTTGAATAAAAATGCCAATAAAACAGATGGCGAAATAGCTGATTTCAAGGCTGTGATATGTAAGGTAGTTATTAAACCTGAAACACCTTGTGTCTGGATATGAAGGCCTGCTTCATATAGTAAATGGTCAACATCAACATCCCCTTGAGCTAGCTTGAAGGGGTTCCCTCTGAAGAAGTCTGGAACAATTTGAGCATAAAGATAAGTAAAGACCCACTGAATAAAACAGGGAATGGTGAATCATTATTGTTGATAAATAAGGTAGGTAAGTAGACGGATGAATAGATAATAGTCCAATGAGAGCTCTTCTTTTTTATTATTTATTTTTTATTGATTGGTGCATTGTAATCATACATCTTTGTTAGGTACAAGCTGATAAAGACATATATGCACACATTTTCCATTTAACTCCTTCCCCAATTCCCACCCTACTCTCTCACCCTCCCTCCTTCTTAAGTTCAGTTTAGTCATTGACTTTGATATATTTGTGAAAGTACATCATGTGCATTAGGGTGTCCCCCCTCCCCGACCCCTGGCCATCACCTTCAGTTAAGTCAACTTCTTTGCTTATCTAGGGTTTCTCCTTTTTCATCTGGAGTCCCTCTTATGCCCCATCTTCTCCCTAGCATCTGCGTATTAGGGAGAATATATGCTTTTTTACTCTTTGTGACTGACTAATCTCACGTAACATAATGTTTTCCAGTTCCATCCATTTCCCTGCAAATAACATGATTTTGTTCTTCTTTATGGCTGAATAAAATTCCATTGTGTACATATCCCATAGTTTTGTAATCCATTCATCTGTCGATGGACATCTTGGCTGTTTCCATAGTTTGGCAATTGTGAATTGTGCAGCTATAAACATAGATACATATGTGTCGGTCTGATAGTTTGGTTTCCATTCTTTTGGGTAGATACCCAGCCAGAGCAATAAGGCAAGAGAAGGAAATCAAAGGTGTAAAAATGGGAAAGAAGAACTAAAACTATCCCTTTTTGCAGATGACATGATACTATACTTAGAAGACCCAACAATGTTAACCAAAAAACTTATAGAACTGATCAACAAATTCAGCAAAGTGTCTGGATACAAAATCAATCTTAAAAAATCAGAAGCTTTCCTGTATGCCAACCATAAATCTACTGAAAAAGAAATCCAGAAAACAATCCCACTCACAATAGCACCCCAGAAAATAAAATACTTAGGGATAAACCTGACCAAAGAGGTAAAAGACCTCTATAAGGAAAACTATAAAAGGTTGAAAAAAGAGAGCTCTTCTTTATAGAAGAAATATGACTGAAAAAATAAAAAGAGGAGTTGGAAAGTAATCACTTTGTAATCATCATAGTGAAGCTTGGTTTTGACAAGAAACTCAATGGATGATATTTCTGGGGGCGGGGAGTAATGGATGAAGGTCAGGATATTTTCATGCTTCTCCAAATGCTCCCCTACAGATTGCTCATTATATAGCAGTGGGAAAAATTGCAACTATACAAGGGGCCAGCACACAATCTTTTCCGGGGAAAGCAAAATTCACATAAAGGGGGGAAAATGGATGAAATGTTTGCCTGGATGTGATTTCCTGAGGACACAACCTCATTTTCATAGTATTCTGCCTGGGGATGCACTCACCTGAAGATATTCATGAGGAAACAGCAGACAAACCCAAGTTGAGGAATATCATATCTGGTCTGTATTCTTTAAAAATATCCATGTCATTCAAAGTAAAGAAAGGTTGAAGAATTGTTTCAGATTAGGGAGACTAAAGACTAAAGAGACATATGTAATGTTATCCTGGGCTAGAGGGGAAAAATATATACAGGATATTATTGAGATAATTGAGAAAATTGGAAAAGGATAGCTGATTAGGTAGAGTATTATCGCAATGTTTAATTTCTTAAAATTAATGACTATGTAAGACAATAAAGTTAATATTCACATTCCTAGATTCACACATATTATTAAGAAGTAAGTGGAGCCAGTCATGGTGGTGCAGGCCTTTAATCCCAGTACTTGGGAGGCTGAGATAGGAGGATTGCTGGTTTGAGAACAACCTCAGCAAGTAGTGAGACTTTCATTAATCTAGTGAGACCCTGTTTCAAAATAAAAAAATAAAACAGGGTTGGGAGTATAGCTTGGAATGCCTTGGGTTCAATTCCCAGGACCAAGAAGAAAAAAAAAAAAAGTAAATGGATGATGTATGCAACCTATTAAATTATATGTATATAAAATAAGAGATTAATAAAGCAATGTGATAAAATCTTAACCCATGAATCTGGATAAAGGACATTTTAGAGTTCACTAGAAACTTGTGAGTTTGAAATTATTTCAAAGTATGAAAAGCAAAAAACAAAAACAAATTTAAAAAACCATGATAGTAGATCTAAGAATGAAGGTGGGAAGTAAAAACTGAGCTGAAGTCCTGTTAGGGCTTGAGAGTAAAATATCCCCTGGGCCTCACATTCTGGAGACAGGCACGCTTGCAGGCAGTACATGGGGGTGTGGCTGGAGGCAGGTGCCTTGGGTGTGGCCTCAGGGACTATTTGTGTCCCGCCCCCTCGCTTTGTTCTCTCTGCTTCTGTCTAGCATGTTCCAAGGATCTGTCCTCCCCATTTTATGCCGGCTGCCAAGCAGGGGCCATATATATAGAGAGAGAGACGAAAACCTTGAGATTCATAGATAAATAAATTTTCCTTCCTCTAGGTTGGGTTTGTCAGGTGTTCCGATCACAGGAGGCAGGATGCTACTGAAACAAGTCCCATCTCTGAATTGTAGAGAGAAACCTGTCATGAAACTGTTTTTGCTTAGACTGGAGGAGTTTAAGATCATAATCATTTTTCACATGTTTAACATGTGCGGGAAGAAACAATAGCACCTCAGTGAACACACGTTTCCTTAGTTTATTAAGGAAATACTAACATTGAAGAAGTAGCAAACATTAAAAATTGCCTTTGATATTAATGCAATTAAAGCACATCTTTAGATAGAATTTGGTGTTGCACATGTATTATTAGAATAAGACTATTTGAATATATATAAAAAAACAACGTGAAGAATAGGACTACTTTAGACAGGCATTTTTGGTATTTGTTTAAACATGATCTATGCCATTTAATAGCCAATGTCCAAACATAGCAGCTGGGTCTCTTTCTTCTGGACTAATGGAATAGTTTCCCTAGTCCTGGGAAATACTTATAAACTTAACATTCATTGAATTCTCTTTCCTCAGAACACTCCTCAGTGCCCCCCCAACACACACCCTTGTCAATCTGCATGTCCTTCTATCCTTAGCAGAATTTTATTTCACTCCAACAATCTGCACACTTGCAAAACTGGACACCTAGGCTTTTAATTTTCAAAGCATTGCTCCAGGGGTGTGTCTCAGATTCTTGGCTTCTTCAAATATGTCTGTGTATCTGAGAGAGCATGCCTGTGTGACAATCTGTTCCTTGATAAATTTGTCCTGCAATCCTCTTTTGGGGGGCAAATAGACTTCCTAATGTATGATTACAAGTTTATTGACTGTAGTCATGTTTTAGAGACCAGACTCTCTGAAAGAAGTAGCCAGAGAGAGGGAAGAGAGTTGGGGGAAAGCTCACCAAGTGCTGTGTGCATGTGTGTCACCATCAGTATGATCTACATTATGATGTGAGACTGTAAGACTATAATGCACCAATAAAGCATTAAAAAAATGTTGCTGTGAAATAAAGAAAGAAAAATAAAACAATTCTCCTTTTTAAACAAATCACAAATACTTGCTTTGTACTACAAATATTACAAATCATGTAAGTTTTCTATGATTAACTTACAGTTGGATATAGAGAAGAGCTCAAAAACATTTGTTCGACTTAATTCCATGAAGTTTGACAGCTTTTATGAGCCATAGAACTTGCAGGCCCCACAGGATCTGCTTCCTTTCAAAGGGGCCCAAGGATTCTTGGGAGTGTGCAAGGGTAAGTGCGTTGGCTAGGGGTCATAGAGAAGTTTTTTTTTTTTTTTTTTTTTTTTTTACAAAATGGAAATAGCTTTATTGTGTTTGATGATTGTAAAAGTAATGAATACATTTTTTAATGAACTTAGAAATGCATATGCTGTGTTAAAAAGAAAAGACCTTACTTGTTCTGTCTGTCCCCTCAAAGATAGTAACCATTAACAATTTACATCTAACTTTCCAGACTTTTATATTTAAGCATTTTTACATTGAGTATGATAAAATTATAGTTCTGAAACCAGCTTTTTGGGCATCTTATAAGTATATTTGAACTTGTTTTCACAGAGACCTAAAAACATAAAACTTATACATATGATGTGGTACCATGTAATGTTTCTATACATGTATACATTGCAAAATACTTAAATCGATTTAAGCATGTTTACCTCTGCAAACATCTCTTATTTCTTTATGGTGAAAACTTTCAAAATCTTTTCTTCTAGCTTATTTATTTATTTATTTACTTTTGGTATTGGGGATTGAACCTAGAAACATTCTACCTCCAAAATACACCTCCAGCCTGAATTTTTTTTTTTTAATTTCTTATTTGGAAACAGGGTCTCATTAGGTTGCTGAGAGCCTCACTCAGTTGCTGAGGCTGGCCTTGAACCTGCTATCCTCCTGTCTCAGTCTCCCAAGTACTGGGATTACAAGAGTGCACCACCCACCTATTGCTATCTATGGACACTATATTGCACAATAATGCACCAGAACAACAATTTCAACAACTTTACTTGTATCTAACTGTAACTTAGTACTCATTGATCAAACTTTCCCCATCCTTCAGCCAGGCGTGGTAGAGCATGCTTGCAGTCCTAGGTACTTGGGAGGCAGGAATAGGAGGATGGCAGGTTGAAGGACAGCCTCAGCAAGTAGTGAGACTCTCATTAACCTAGTGAGACCCTGTTTCAAAATAAAAATAAAATGGGGCTGAGAGTGTAGCTCAGAGGTAGAATTCCCCTGGGTTTAATCCCCAGTGTCACCAAAAAAAAAAAAAAAAAAAAAAAAAAAGGCAACATTCCCATCCCTATCTCCCTGCTACTGTCCACAGCCTCCAGGAAACACCATTCTACCCTCAACTTCTAGATCATGGCTTTTGGGATTTTACATATGAGTGAGAGCATGTGGTGCTTGTCTTTCTGCACCTGGCTCATTTCACTTAATGTAACGATCTCTGGTTCCATCCATGTTGCTGCAAATGACTGGGGATTGAACCCAGGGGCATTCTATCTCCTAGCTACACTCTCAGCTCCTTTTATTTTGAAACAAGGTCTCACTAAGTTGCTGAGGCTGGTCTCAAACCTGTGATCTTCCTGTCTCAGCCTTCTAAGTACTGGCATCATGTGTGCGCCATCATGCCCGGCTTTGTTGGCCATTTGTATGTGTTCTTCTGAAAATATCTATTTAAAGCAATTAACCATTTTAAATTGTCTCCCCCTCCCTCTTTTTCCCCTTTGGTCATTTTTAAAATTCCTCCTATGTTCTAGATATAGACCCTTTGTCAGACATATAGTTTGTAAATATGTTTTCCCACTCTGAAAGTTGTCTTCACTCTGTTGATTGTTTCACTTGCTGTGAAGAAGCTTTTTAGTTTGATGTAATCCCATTTGTCTATATTTGCTTTTTTCTCCTGTGCTTTGACGGTTTTGTTTTAGAAATCCTTGTCCATTTCAATGTCCGGAAACATTTCCCTCATGTGTTCTTATTGGCTCAACATTGTTACTTATTATTGATCTGTTTGGGTTTTGTATTTCTTTATGATCCAGTTTTGGTAAGGGGTATCTGTCTAGGAATTTGTTCATCTCTTGTAGATTATCAAATATCTTGGCATATAGTTCTTCACAGTAATCTCTAAGGAGCTTTCTATATTTCTGTGGTGTCAGTTATAATGTCTTCTTTCATGTTTGATTTTATTTATTTGAATCTTTTCTCTCCTTTTCTTAGGCTAGCTAAGGACTTGTTTATGTTATTTATTTTTTTCAAAAAACGAGCTCTGTTTTTGTTGTTGTTCATTTATTTATTTATTTTAATTTTTGCGGTACTGGGGATTGAACTCATGGGCATTCTACCTCCGAGCTATACCCTCAGCCCTATTTTTTATTCTTTATTTTGAAACAGGGTCTCACTAAATTTCAGAGGGCCTCACTAGGTAGCTGAGGCTGGCTGCGAACCCAGATCCTCCGGTCTCAGCCTCCCAAATGCTGGGATTGCAAGCGTGAGTCATCACACCCAGCTGTTGTTGTTCTTTTATACTTTTTTAAAGTATTCATTTAATTTGTTTCTGCTTTGATCACTAATATTTCTTTTCTTCCACTAATTTTGGGTTCCGCATATTTTTGTTTTTCTAGTTCCTTGGAATGTAGTAGTAGGTTGTTTATTTGTGATCTTTCTACCTTTTGATATGGGTTTTAATTGCTATAAATTTCCCTCCCAGTCCTGCTTTTGCTATATCCATTGGTTTGTGTATGTCTCCATTTTCATTTGTTTCCATACATTTAAAAATTTCCTTCTCAATTTCTTCCTTTATTCATTTGTTGTTCAAAAGAAGGGACTTAATCTTCATGTACTAATATAGCTTGCAAAGTTCTTTCAAGTTATTGATTTCTAGCTTTATTGTACTGTCATCAGAAAAGACACTCAGTGTAGCCAGATGCGGTGGCTCACTCCTGTAATCCCAGTACTTGAGAGGCTGAGACAGAAGGATTGGGTAGGTTCGAGGACAGCCTCAGCAACATAACAAGTCTCTCAGCAAACTATCAAGACCCTGTTTAAAAACAAAAATGAAAAGGTCTGAAGGTGCAGCTCAGAGGTAGAATGCCCCTGAGTTAAACCCCCAGTACCATCACCACCAAAAAAAAAAAAAAAAAAAAAAAAAAACAACAACTAATTTTAATTTTTTTCAGTACTAGGGATTGAGCCTAGGGCCATTGTACCTCTGAGCTATACTCTCAGTCCTATTTTATTCTTTATTTTGAAACAGGATCTAAGTTGCGGAGGGCCTCACAAATTGCTGAGGTTGTGACCCTCCTCTCTCAGCCTCCCAAGTACTGGAATTATAAGCGTGTGCTACCACGCCTGGCTGTCATTTCAATTTTTTAAAATTTCCTGAGACTTGTTGTGGCCTAGTGTTTGATCTATCCTGGAGAATGTTTAATGTGCTGATGAAAAAAATGTGTATTTGGTAATTTTTGGATGGAATTCTATAGATGCCTGTTAGGTGCATTTGGTTTAGGATACAATTTAATTCTTGTTTCTATGTTGATTTTCTGTCTGGATGATACAGAGGGAAACATGGGAAGGTATAAATTTCACTGGTAAGAGTAATTATATAAACAAATTTGCTCTAATATTTGCATGGTATGTAAACTATTCATATCTTTAGTATGAAGCCTAAAAACCAAAAAATTAAAATAATAACTACATAAGTGTATTAATAGGGAATCAGGAGAATATAAAAAATTCAAAATGAGGGGAAGAATGAAGCACAAATGTAGTTTTTTGTTTTGTTTTGTTTTTGTGGTACTGGGGATTAAGCCCAGGGGCATTCTACCTCTGACCTATCCCCTCAGCCCTTTTTTTTTATTCTTTATTTTGAAACAGAGTCTCCCTAAGTTGCAGAGGGCCTCACTAAGTAGCTGAGGTTGGCCATGAATCTGCCATCCTTCTGTCTCAGCCTCCCAAGTACTGGGATTACAAGTGTGCGGCACCATGCCTGGCTTTTATCACTCCTTTCTAAAGGATAGATCTTCAGGGGACAGTATTCTCAATTGACAGCTTTTTGTCTTCAGTACTGTGAAAATCTCATGTCACTCTTCCTTGCTTGGCCTTGGGTTTCTGCTGAGAAGTCTGCTGTCAGGCACATGTGGAGACCTCTATATGTTGTTTCTTTGCTCTTGCAGCCTTGAGAATCATTTCTTTATCTTTCACCTTGGTAACCAAATATTTGCTCTTTTAATACTGCCTTAAAGTTCCATAAGCTTTCTTCATTCCTCTTCCTTCTTTCTCCTTCGGCTGTGTATTTTGAAACAGGCCAGGTCATGGGGCTTTGCCAAGCACTGGGTTTCACCGTGGTGGATCTGGTCCTGGGTTTCAAGTGTAAGGACTGGACTGAATTCTCTCTCCCCTCCTGGAGCATCTACCCTGAGCTGCTTGGGAATGGAGGAGGGGAGAGTGAGGCCACACTCAGTTCTTTGTCTTCTTCAATGTATCTTTTTGTATTTTTATTTTATCACACTAAAAGCAGGCAGTATGATGTCTTACCTGATTTACTTAGCTCTTGGGAAGGCATTTTGTTGCATGAATAGTTGTTCAGTTTGATGTGTCTATGGGAAAATGATTGCTGGAGGATCTTAGTCACCATCTTGCTTTGCATCTATAACTGGCTTTTTTTTGAAATGAACAATATATTGAGGGGATCATCCTATGTCAATGGACAGAGACCAACTTCATCTTTTGTAATAACTGAACAATTTTCCTTAATAAGGATAAATCGCATTAATTTACCCAAATTCCTATTGATAAATAAAAAGTAATCCCATATTTTTGGTATCATAAAAATGTTCCACTGAATATACTAATTTATATATTTTTGACAACTGGTCCAATTATTTTCTGAGGTTTACATTTCCTGAAACAGGATTATTGAATTGAACTGTAGTCAACATTTGTGACTGCTCTATTCTAAAAGATTGACTTTAATAGTGTATGAGTATCTGTCTCCCACATCATTGAAATCACTGAATATTATCAAATCATTGCCAGTTCAATAAGTGGCCAACCATTCCTTTTTAATTTGAACTTCAATTCATTTTATTTCTTGCTGAGATTGAACATTATTCATATATTTTGGTAGTATATACTTTTTGGTGTGAATAGCTTACTTTTGGACTTTATATTCTTCCATTTGGTTGGTTACCTTTGCTTTTTGTGTGAGTGTGTGGTACTGGAGATCGAACTAGGGGCATTGTACCTCTGAGCTACATCCCCAGCACTATTTTATTTTATTTTGAAACAGAGTCTCACTAAGTTGCTGAAGGCCTCGATAAGTTGTTGAGACTGACCTCAAACCTGCAATCCTCCTGTCTCAACCTTCCAAGTACTGTAATTACAGGCGTGCACCACCACCAGCTTTGCCGTCTTAATTTGTAAGGACATTTTAGCTCTTCAGGATATCAACTGTTCATTTGCTGTATACCTCTCAAATATTGTTGCCTAGCCTTGTCTTTGTCTTTTAGATTTTTAAATAGTGTTTTGCATAATCATGTGGTCAAATCAGTTCACATTCACTCTTATGGTTTCTGGCCTTATTCCTGTGCTCGAAAAGGCCTCTCCATCCTCAAATTGCATGTATGTTCTCCAAATTTCTGGACTTCTTATAGTTGTTTTTATTTTGAAGTATTTAATCTATACACAATTTTAACTTATGTAAAATGTGAAGTAGGTGGTAGATATAACACAAAATTTGGGTGAACTAAAATGAACTCAGTTCTGTTAAAAAAAAAAAAAAAAAAACTCAGTTCTGTAGTACTGGGGATTGAACCCAGAGGCATTCTACCTTCAAGCTACACCCAAGCCCTATTTCATTTTTTATTTTGAAACAAGGTCTTGCTAAGTTGATGAAAATGGTTTTGAACTTTTAATCCTGTCTCACTCTTCCAAATGATAGGATTACAGATGTACACCACCATGCCTGGCTAGTTTTAAATTAAAAAAAATATTTCTTAGAGTTATACAATGAAAACATAAGGCTATTCATATATGCAATGTCATACATTTACAATAAAATTAACTGGGGAAGAAGCAACACACCTCTCTGGTCATCTCAGCCATCTCTGAGGTGAGCTGGTGATGAGGGTTCCAGTTCACGAGTTGTGGAATACCAAGCCACAGGAAGGGCACTCAGGTTACCCAGGTGATCTGTATTGTGGGGAAAGAGGATGAGGTATTTGGTCATCTATATGAGATGTTCTATACATTTTTTAAATTATTGGGGATGGAGGTGCAATATTTCTTTCTTTAGAACAGAGTTTTCAATTTTGAATGTTATATTGGAATCACCTGCTTTTAAAAGTGCTGATGCCTGTCCCCAGAAATTTTGATTCCTTCAGGCAGGGCCTCACTGTCTGGGATTGCAAAAGTTCCAGGTGATTTAAGTACACATCCAGGCAGAGAACCATTGCCTCAGAATGTCCTAAGAAAGTCTAGCCAACACTGTGCTGAAACTTAACCATGACTCGAGTAATGTTCCTCTAAATTTCAGTTGGAAAACTCTCCCATTCATTCCTGGTTCTATGGAAACCACTAGGACCTTGGCATTGAGTTAATAGAATCCACATATCCTTAAATGTGCATTTGAAACTAGCATCATGGATTTAAGAGAATTGAAGAACTGATGTGTCTAAAAAAAAGTTCCAAGGTAATTGCCATGATAGTGAATTTATTAGTTAACCTTAGAAGTATCACTTTCTATTGTGACTTTTGTGTGTGTGTGTGGGGGGGGGGGGGTACTGAGGATTGAACCCAGAGGCATTCTACCTTCAAGCTACATCCCCAGCCCGATTTTTTATTCTTTATTTTGAAACAGGGTCTCACTAAGTTTCGGAGGGCCTAAGTAGCTGAGGCTGGCCACCAACTTGGATCCTTTGGTCTCAGCCTCCCAAGTACTGGGATTATTGAAGATTCAAAATGGGAACTGTAGTAAGAGCTTTGTAAAACAAAATTTTAGGACAGATGCAGTCACTTTATGTTTTTCCTTTTTTCTAAAGCAACATGACAATATACCAGTTATTGATTTTTTTTTGCGGTACTGGGGATTGAACTCAGGGGCATTCTACCTCCGAGCTATACCCCCAGCCCTATTTTTTATTCTTTATTTTGAAACCGGATCTCACTAAGTTGTGGAGTGCCTCACTAGGCAGCTGAGGCTTGCCGCGAACCCGGATCCTCCGGTCTCAGCCTCTCGAATGCTGGGATTACAAGCGTGCGCCACCACACCCGGCATCAGTTACTGATTTTAAAGCCAGTATTGATGCATAGGCTTCCTCACTCTCATGCAGGTGAATTATTTAAAGCCTAGTGTCAGAGTAGCAGAATTTCCTTAAGAGTTTCTGAACTAAGTGTCCAACAGAATTTTGCTCAATATAATCGGAATAAAATAAATGCATGCAATCCAAGAGAATCTTAGGTGAGACATTTTCTTGAGCATCAACTGAACATTCTTAGCACCAGGTAATAAATGTGATTAGGAAAATACCTGTGAATACCATTCTTCTGTGCTACAGAAAAGTCACTCTTCTCAGTAATGTGATTAAATGGGTGTTTAGGAACATTAAAAAAAAAATTGGCATGGATTGCAAGGTACAAAAATTTTTATATGCTCATTTCAGAAAACAGAGGATGTTTACAGCCAATGAAGTAGAAGGCCTATTAATGGACTTTAGCGAGCTTGGTGTTCTCTAGCTCTTGATTTGATTATTTTATAATCAGTAATTTTCAGGTGAATGTTAAGTACAGGGTCAGTAAGTATGAATTGCCCCAGGCTGTGTGGCATGCTGGAAAAAATAGGAACAAGGAGCCATCAAACAAAGTTCCAGCTCACAATGATTAATTCTGGCAAAGATCAATGTGTTCTGATAGTGAGTCCAGCCACCAGATTCTCTCCCTTGGCCTTAGCTGAATCCTCTGACTTCACTGTCACTTGGCTTTCTCCTTGTCCCATCCATCCAAGGACAGCAGGAACAGCTGTGGTTGAAAGCAGGGCGTGTGTCAGGCTATGGGCTCAGATGCCATGCTCTGGAGTCTTTCTCTCTCTCTCTCCTGTGGTATTTGAAGTTTAGATCCACACTCTGGCCTTGCTTCCTGGACAGCTGGGAGGTCGTGTGGGGTCATGGGCTTCTTGTTTCTCTTCTCCTGCTCCTTTCCTTCTAGGGTAGATGTGCTGCAACTTCATGTTGCATTTGGATTATTCCAAATAATTGGTGGGTTTTTATTTTGGATCCATGCTGTATTTTAGGGATGACTTCACAAGGGAAGGGCATTTTATATAATCATGCATCTAATGGGAAATTTTGCTATTATTGAGTTTTTGGAAACTAATTTGTAGGTGGTCCAGTTTTTTGAGAGTCTTTATACTTATGTACACGCACACACACACACACACACACACATATACTACAAGATATTTTCCTCTGTTACTTTTTACTTTAATCTGACATTCATTCATTTGTTTACTCAACAAAGATATTCTGAGGGTCTGCTCTGTTCCAGGTACTGTCTATTGACAAGAAATGGGGTTGATCATGTGACTTAGGTATCTGGTAGGAGCATTTTAGAGGACCTTCCTCTGAGATAATTAACTCTAAATAAAAACAAGCCAGTCATCAAGGAGTAACGTATTTTAAGGACTCAAAAAGGGAAACAAAAAATTTGTAATATCCAGGTCCTATTTCTAGCATGAGCTTCCTTAGATATGTGATCATGAGTTAATGAATGTAGTTGATGTTTCCCTCAGAGTAAAGGAGTTCTCTGGCACAGGAGTGAGACCTGATCCCCATGGAGCTGCAAAAATAGTTCAAACTACACCAATTCTTTCTAAAACTTAAAAATTATTTCTAACTCTTAATTCTATGCTTTTGAAACTCTTCTCAGTAAATACAAGAGGTTTAAAAATATGTTTTGCTGGATGTGGTGACACATACTTGTAGTCCCAGTACTTGAGAGGGTGAGATAGGAGGATCCCAGGTTTGCAGTCAGCCTCAGGAACCTTGTGAGGCCCTCTGCAAGGGCTGGGGATGTAGCTTGGAGGTAGAATGCCCCTGAGTTCAATCCTCAGTACCATGAATGAATGATTGAATGAATGAATGAATAAATAAATGTTTTCCTTGCGCATACAGAACGGAATATTATTCAGCTATAATGAATGGATGAAATGAGCAGCAAAATGGATGAAGCTGGAGGACATTAAGTGAAATAAGCCAGACACAAATAGACAAGTACCATATGTTCTCTGTCATATGTGAAAGTTTTTTAAAAAGTTAGAAAGTCAGCTGAGTGGCACACACTTGTAATCCCAGTGCTTGAGAGGCTGAGACAGGATGATAGCAGGTTCCCAGTCAGCCTCAGCCACTAAGTACGACCCTGTTTCAAAATAAAATAATAAATTCAGGCTGGGGGTGTAGCTTGGAGGTAGAATGCCCCCTGGGGGTTCAATCCCCAGTAACACACACACACACACACACACACACACACACACACACACACACACACACAGTCAAAAAGTCAACCTGATTATAGAATAGTGATTACTAGAGGCTATGCAGATGTCAGGGAGGGTTGAGTTTTATCACTGTACCATGTACACATGTATTGAGATGGCACTCTGGAACCCATTAACACATACAGTTAATGCATGTTACACTAAAATAAAAAATGTAAAATGGTTTTCTCCATAAAAGCAAAAATCTTCAACTTATAGCCCAAAGCTCTTCCTTTGTCTTTTAATTCCTAGTCCAGTATAACCTGGATCTGAGCAACCTTCTGGGAGTTACATCTGCTGCTGCTGTTAGGACTGTAGGCACTTACGTTTTCCTCGGACAATGACTCACAAGAGCAACTCTTGTAGTTGAAGAATAAGATTATGATCTATCTAATGCATGCCACACATGAAACATTCCACACAGAACCTTGCTTTAAAATGGATAACCACATTATAATAGAACTTTGACATTTATTAGAAGAAAAGAGAAACATTTAATGCTATTAAACAAGCAAGCTTGACAGAAAGTGATGGAAAGTCTCATTTTGAAGAGACGGGGTGGTGGTCAAACTTCAGCTGCTCTTTTTTTTGGGGGGGTGGGTCCTGAGGATTGAGCCAAAGGGCTAGCTACCTCTGAGCTACACCCCAGCTCTTTTTTATTTTGAAACAAGAATTTTCTTAAGTTGCTGATAGTCTTGCTAAATTGCTGAGGCTGACCTCTAACCTGTGATCCTCCTGTCTCAGCCTCCCAAGTACTGGGATTACAGGTGTGTACTACCACACCCAGTTCTGAGAATCTATTTCTAACAGGTCAAGATCCTGGTGCTTGGACCCATTCCAGAGGCTGGGCTTTCACTGCCTCTCGTGAAGCCATGGTAACAGGAGCAGTAATGGCTCCCAGGTGGTCTTAGTGTGCAGTCACGATCAACAATCACTAGCCTGGAGCCTACCTAGCATTTTTAGATACAAATACACAGTGTTTTTTACATGGTGTTATATGTAAAGTATCTTTTAAGAAGGAGCCACCATCTGGATTAAAGACTGCGCTTGTGGTTTGATTGGTTTGGAACTGTCCCAAAAGTTGTTTACCACTTTGGAAAGCCCACCCACGGTGACAATACCAGTCAAGGTATTTGGGATGTTAATTCAGTCTGTCTGTCTGTTGGTAGCTTTTGAATTCACAGTGATTCACCTGTGCGGGTAGGTTTTTGACATCTTCAACAAGTTTCCCCTGGTACAACCATGCCCTGTCATTTATGATAAACATATTTTGATTTACTTTTTACTTCTCACTTATAATAATTATGTTGATTATTGAAAATATGTGGGCAGGGAGGATATTATCTTTCAGTGTCATCTGAGGATGTCAGTGCAGGCATTGGGTCTGATGAAGTGGAGAACTACTGAGTCCAAGTGGAAGGAAGAGTGGTTCTGGGTAGCAGACTTTAAGGCAGGGTATTTTGTTAATAGAAAACTGAACAAAATGCTCTTCCCAGCAGATAAAATTTTATATATTTTCGTTAATATTTTTGCAAATATTTTCTTTTAAATGATATTACGGTACATATTTGTATGATTATAACTTCTTTTTTTAGTGGAAAGGTTATTCCTTCAGGGAGAAGTTGCCAGGAATGAGATTAAATGGACAACACCTATAAATATTTTTATGGCTCTGTAATGTGTTGCCAAATTGCTTGTTGAAAGGGTTATATGAAATTCAAGTTGGCTTTTAAAGGTCAGACTTATTTTGATACAAGATTAACATATGTGTTATATTAAACTAACCACTTATCAGCCAGTAAGAAGCAAAATATATCATTCTTACTGTACAGAAGAAGAGTATAATCTAGGAACCCTGCCAAAGTCTGTCAGGTCTTGAAAGGGCCAAGGAGTCACACTCCTCTACTCTGTTAATTTTCGTCATTATTGTAATGCAGATTCCCTGTTCTGGAAGTTGCACTTTGGACAAGCTGTGGCCCAAGCCTCAGATATGACAATTCCAATTGTTTTGCTGTAGCATATATGGGAAGGCTGAGGCTATTATTTCACTTGTGTATTCACATTTTGGGCCTCATTTCATTTCATAATTTCCTGTATCTGAAAGGGTTAAAAATGAAGAGTACAGCTGGGTGTGGTGGTGCAGGTTTGTAATCCCAGTACTTGGAAGGCTGAGACAGGAGGATCACAGGTTCGAAGACAGACTTAGCAAGTAGTGAGACTCTAATGAGCCTACAAGACCTTGTTTCAAAATAAAAAATAAAATAGGGCTTGGGGTGTAGCTTGGAGGTAGAATGTCCCTGGGGTTCAATCCCCAGTACCACAAAAATTTAAAAAAAATTATAGGTGTTTCTAATCTTTAGAAACAATGTAGCTTTCCTTGTAATAAAGCAATTGGAATCCTATGTAGACTTTAAAAAATACTTCACACAAGAAGTTTCATCTGCACAATGCCTTTTATGAAAGGGCTAAGATGAGTACATGAATGCATGCAGGGAAATTGGAGCCTCAGGTGACCTCAGAGAGACAGACTATCCATGATGCAGACTGCAGTCAGGTGAGCTATTCCAGTGTCTGAGATCCAATGTTTTAAAACTGCACCAGGACCTCTTTTGGTCTCAGCAAAAGTGACTCAATTCCTTCCTCCTATCCTCCTCCAATGTTCTTAAAGTCTTGATGTAGAGCACAGAACAGCACTATTTATTTGGTTATTCTACGAATAAGAGACTCACCTGCATTCTTTCTTGGAGCTGATTTCCTATACTCACATTTCATTTCCCTGTACTGAGTACTGACTTACATTCCTTTGAAGACCAGGACATCTATTTATTTAATTTAATGGCTGTCTCTTTTTTTTTTTTTTTTTTTTTAATTGTCCACAGGTACATCTTTATGGATCACTGAGTAAGACTGCATTGGTCAAACAACACAACTCACAGCATTCACCAGCAGCCAGAGAGCTCTTGAAGGTGGAACTTTATATGTAGGAAAGACAACAAAGAAGTTGGCAAAAACAGAAGAATAAGTAGGGAGACCCCTATTTTCCTGCTTGTGTTCTCATCCCAGGATCAGGCGTGGTATGTGTGCTCTTAGCATTATTAGTAAAATAAAGAAGCCCCAGAGTGTGGCTTAAATACAAGTGCTAGAGACAGACGGGCTTTATAATTTCTTCTGCTGTACAGCTGTCAGACCTTGGGACAAAATGTTGAACTTTTCTGATCTTGGACTTACTTCCAATAAGTGGGGTTAATACTACTTTTATAAAGGATCAACAGAAGCTTTTCTTCCTCAGTCTTCCTGGTGGAGGGTCCTGAATGATGGGAGACAAAGATGGCTGATGTTTACAAAAGTTTGATAGGAGTATTCATCCTATTATTTTTTATTTTACCTCTGGTATTGTGGGAGAAATATTGGGCTTTGGAAATACATATGGCCCATGTGCAAAACTTAAGTTCTTTTTTTGGTATTGGGGATTGAACCCAGGCACATTCTACTTCTAAGCTGCATCCCCAGCACTTTTTATTTTTTATGTTGCAACAGGGCTCACTAAGTTACTGTGGGTCTGCTAAATTGCTAAGGTTGGCCTCAAGCCTGAAATCCTCCAGTCTCAGCCTCTTAAGTCCTAGAATTACAGACATGTGCCTCTGCAGCTGATGCAAAACTTAATTTTAAAACTTCATTTTATTTCTATAAAAGACCATCAGAAAGTTGGAAAATAAAATTAATAGGAGTATTCTATTTATGAAAGAATTCAAAACAAAATAAAATGTAATGGAAGATATGTAAAGCTCTGCACTCAATAGGCAAAGATATTAATGTAAGAAATTAAAGAATATCTAAATAAATGGAGAAACATACTATATTCATAGATTGAGAGAATTGGTATTTTTAAGATGTCAATTCTTCCCAAATTGGCCTATATATTCAAAACTGTTAGAAATTTTCTTTTCTTTTTTTTTCTTTTTCTTTCTTTTTTTGCAGTATTGGGGATTGAACTCAGGGGCATTCTACCTCCGAGCTATACCCCAACCCTATTTTTTTTTTTTATTCTTTATTTTGAAACAGGGTCTCACTAAGTTGCGGAGGGCCTCACTAGGTAGCTGAGGCTGGCTGTGAACCGGGATCCTCCGGTCTCAGCATCCCAAATGCTGGGATTACAAGCGTGCACCACTACGCCAGGCTCAAAACTGTTAGCAATTTTCATGTTAATTTTAAAATTCATATGGAAATACAAAGAACAAAGAATAACTCAAAATAATTAAGACAAAGTGGTCCTGGCATAAGGGTATATGAAATGATCAAATAATAAAGTCTAGAAAAAATAGACACAAACACAGATAGTTAAATGAGTTTTTTAGTAAGAACGTCAATGCAATTCAAGAGGAAGGAAAACTCTTCAAAAGTGATACTGGGAGCCCAGCTTGGTGGCACATACTTGTAATCCCAGTACTTGGGAGGCTGAGACAAGGAGGATCCAGGTTCGAGGCCAGCCTCAGCTACTTAGTGAGGCCCTCCGCAACTTAGTGAGGCTCTGTTTCAAAAATAAAGAATAAAAAATAGGGCTGGGGATGTAGCTTGGAGGTAGAGTGCCTCTAGGTTTAATCCCTAGTACGGGGTGGGGGGAGTGATACTGTAACATTTGTATACAATGTAAAGAAAAAGAAACCTCAACTCCAAATTTACATGATATACAAATCTTAAGATGAATTACAGACCTGAACGTAAGTGCTGAGACTCTGAAAGTGTCTAGAAAAAAAGCAGGAGAATACCCTTGAGATTTTGGAGTAGGCAATTATTTTTTAGAACACACACACACACACACACACACACACACACACACACACACACACACACTACTACCCACAAAAGAAAAACATTGACAAATTGGACTTTATCAAAATTAAAATCTTTTGTTCATCAAAAGACACTATCAAGGAAATGGAAAGACAAAACACAAACTGGGGGAAAATATTTGCAATAAATAGATGCAACAAATTATTTGAATAAAGAATTTATATAAAGATCTTCTACACATAAACAATAATAAAAAATGAAACAATCTAATAAAAGAAGGGCAAACATTTTAGTAGATGTCTCACAAAATAGCATATATAAATGATTGATTAACATGTGGAAAGATGTAGTCATCAGAGAAAGGCACAATAAAAATGTGATGTGATGTTATACCACTCATACAAAAATGGTTAAAATAAAAAACAGTGAAAGCCAGACATGGTGGCACACACTTGTAATCACAATATTTGGGAGGCTAAGACTGGAGGATCGAAGGTTTGCAGCCAGCCTCAGCTACTTAGTGAGCCACACTTCCAGCCCTTTTATTTTTGAAACAGGACCTCACTAAATTGCTGAGGTTGGCCAAGAACCTGCAATCCTCCTGTCTCAGCCTCCAAGTACTGGGATTACAGGCATGCACCACCATGCCTGTCTGCATCTTTCCATTTTTGAGTGGCAAACCATGATTATTTTCATCCATATAGTTTCTGTCCTTAGAGGTAGAAGATGAGACAAGCATACTGATTCTGTTTTATAAGCATAAGTCCAAATGAAGAGCTGCAGACCTCAGCGTGCATTTTCACTAGCTTCCAGCAAGTAATGTTTAAGTACACCAGGTTTATAACATCTCTAGTACTCTCTCCAGGATTTCCAGCGCTTTATAATTAACGATACTGTGCTTTCTACAGATTCAGCGGAATTGAAGTTGAGGGAAAGATCTTGTTGTGAATGATAGAAAAAGCCAGAGTTCTTTCCCCAAGCCTTGATATTTTTAGAAGTTAACATGCCAGGGAGAAGGACAAAAGAGGCAGGCTGAGAATGTGTGAATAAAGGCAATGCAATTTAAAATGAATGGTTTGATACTTCAATTTTGTTCCTTCATAGAATCATAAGTTATATATCATGGGTTGTTATACCCTTTCTCTTTTTATACTCAGTTTCTGGAGGCTTGTTTTAACGCTTCATCTGAGGATACTTGCTAAGTGGTTGGAGGTGGACTTAGCTGACAAATGGAACCCAAGCAGGCTTCCTCTTATCACCAAATGCTTTAAGAAATCTGATGTCATCAGGCAGGAACATGTTGTTAGTCTGTGAGATTATAATTGGATAGTGACACTTCTTTTGATTTTTAACTAATAGACTGATTTTTTAAGAGCAATTTTAAATTTACAGAAACATCGAGCAGGAAATATAGAGAATTTCCATATACACATTCAGCTACCTCACTCCAGTTCCCTTAATTTTAACCTTTTGCATTAGTGTGAAACCTTTGTTATCAATATTGTAATATTGATATATTACTATGAATGAAAGTCCATAGTTTCATTAGTGTTCACTCTTATCTCTGTTTATTTTATGGGTTTTGGTAAATGTATAATGACAGGTATCCACTATTAGTATCATTGTAGTTTCACTGCCTCAAAAATTTTTTGTGCTCTGCCTTTCATCCCAGCCCCTCCCTCTCCCTGAAACTCTAGAAACCACTGTTTTGTTTTGTTTTGTTTTGTTTTTTAACAGTACTGGAGGTTGAACCCAGGGGCATTCTACTTCTGAGCTACACCCTAGTCCTATTTTTTATTCTTTATTTTGAAACAAGGTCTCACTCAGTTGTGGAGGGCCTCACTAAGTAGCTGAGGCTGGCCGCGAACCCGGGATCCTCTGGTCTCAGCTTTCCAAGTACTGGGATTACAAGTGTGTGCCACCATGCCCGGAGAAACCACTGGTTTTTAACTACCCCTAGATTTGCCTTTCCCAGAACGTGTTATTGTTGGATTCTTATGATATGTACCTTTTCAAATTGGCTTCTTTCACTAAGCAATATGCATTTATAGTTCCTCCAAGTCCTTTCATAGCTTGATAGCTCATTTTTCTTTTCATTACTGAATAATATTCCATTGTGTGGATATACCATAGTTTGTTTATCCATTTATCTATTGATTGAGATATTGGTTAAGTGTAAATAGACATTTACCAAAACATCAGATGGTACTCTTTTTGTTGCTGTTCTGGGGATTGAACATGCTAGGCAAGCACTCTATTGCTAAGCTACAACCCAGCCTCCGGATGACACTCTTAAGATCTGTTCACTATATAAATTTTACTTCAGTAAAAATAAAAAATAAATAATCTCAATTGGAATTTAGGTTAGGAAAACTAAATACATAAAAATTAAATAAACCAAACAAAATAAAACCATATATTTTAGGCAGTTATGAATATATCTGCTATGAATCTTCCTATCCAGTGTGTGTGTGTGTGTGTGTGTGTGTATGTGTGTGTGTGTGTGTATGTATTTGGACATCAGTTTTTAACTCATTTGTGTAAATGCCAAGGGGTATAATTGCCTATCTTTTCAATAAGATTCTTACATCTTGCATTCTCATCTCAAAAAATTAAAAAATTTCCTTACATAGCTAATTCCTATGCCCCTTCAAATTTACTTCCCTTCAATACTTTTCTAGTTTCTTCCTTAAATGAGTCACATAGGATGCGAAACACCTGCCAGTTTCTTTCTTTCTAAAAAAGAAGAAAATGTCCCGACTCTCCTGGGAGCTTCCTGGCACACTGACACTGGTGGAGAGAGGTGGTCTGTGACCGAGCCTGCATTTTTATCCAAACTCACTCCCTTGTCCTTTCTGGGTCCTGCAGTCACAACCACACATGCAGTGTGAGTTCCACTCTTCCTTTGGGTCACATGCAGACATTCATTCAAGTCAGCAACACTGAGAAGGAGAGAATAAGGACTTCAGAGATCCTATCCTCCATGCGTGTGTGTGATCTTGGGAAAAGTACTCCGCCTTTCTGATCTTCAGGGTCCTCGCTTGTGAAATGGGAGTGAGAATAGTTATTCCCGTGGCAAGGTGGGTCTGAGGATTTGAGGTGATGTGAATACGTCTGCTTCCTATTTGCCTGGCACACAGGAAGCAATCTGTTGAAGGCCGAGAGCTATTGAATATGGCAAATCAGGAGAGTGAGGTGCTTTGTGTTTGATGGGGAATGTTTATCTGAAAAGTTAGAATAATTGCCAGCACACCTAATCGTGACCCCCGTAGCCTCCTTCTAGCCATTGCTGTGCATTCACTTTTAATTTTTTTTTTTTTTTGTACTGGGGGTGGAACTCAGGGGCATTCTACCTCTGAGCTATTCTACCCCCAGTCCTATTTTATTTTTTATTTTGAAACAGGGCCTTGCTCAGTTGCTGAGGCTGGCCTCTAACCTCTGATCCCCCAGTCTCAGCCTTCCAAGTACTAGACTACAGGCATGCGCCACTGTGCCCAGATTCACTCACTCTTACAAGTGTTTGGAGCTAACTCCTGGCTGTTGATGTCTAATTCTCTTATGGACCTGCCAGCATGTGTCCATCCAACTGTGTCCCTCCAGTATCTAAGAATCTGAAAAATAAGTGATTATTTTCTTTGTCCATTCTTCTTCCATATTGTCATGAAGGCCTTTATCCTCCATGCCCAGCTGAGTCTTCTTAATTATTCACAAAGCTTCCCTACATGTTCCTACCCATGGAGTTCACTGCAGTTCCTTCCTGACAATTCCCAGAATAGGTGATGATGGGCCATTTGCTAGCTCAGATTCAAATACTCTCCTTTGTTGTTGATAATTAACAGCAAGTTTTTGTTTGTTTGTTTTTAAATTTGAAGAAAATCTTTATTACTTGCTGTACATTTGATGGGTTTCTCTATAATGTGTATTCTTTCATGGACAAAATATGAGGTGCAAGCAAAGGATTTACCACATTGCCTGCATTTGTAGGGTTCCTCCTCAGTATAGATTATTTTATTCCTGACTTGAGTTGAGGAATCAGCAAATGATATACTACAGGATGTACATTTGTAGGATTTCTCTCCAGTGTGTTTTCTCTGATGGAGGACAATGTGTGAGTTATGAGTAAAAGATTCACCACATTCTTTTCATTTTTAGGGTTTATTAACAGCAAGTTTTTGAAGTAAGGGACCATGACCTCTATTTTGTTCTCCACACAATGCCCTATCACATATAGCTGCTTCATTGATGAATTAGTTATTCTGGCTCAATTCCAAACCAAAATATATTTGGTTGCCTAAACCCATAGAATAAGAAGATGAAAGGTTTGCCCAAGAAAGGTTTGGTTTTATCTAGAAGTAAGAATATGGCTTTATTAAATGCCTCTGGAAGTCCTGTCTATTTGGATAGCACTGCTGTGTGATTTCACTATCCTGGCAGCTGTAGATGATCTGAATTAGCTGGACTGATGTCTAGCACTAGTCACCAGCTGAGGTGCCGTCTTCTAAGGGATGTCATCACACTCAACATTCATCACAACATTAGCCAGGGGACCGGTAATTAGAAAAATAAGCTTTTTTTTTTCTGTACTGGGGATTGAACCCAGGGGCATTCTACCTCTGAGCTACACCTCCAGCCCTATTTTTTATTCTTTATTTTGAAACAGGGTCTCACTCAGTTATAGGGTGCCTCACTAAGCAGCTGAGGCTGGCCAAGAACCTGGATCCTCCTGTCTCAGCCTCCCAAGTACTGGGATTACAAGCGTGCGCCACCACGCCTGGTAAAAACAAGCCTTTTTACAACCCAGAACAACACAACATATCCCAGGTCCAAACCACACATCACTGTGGTCATGTCACTCTCTCCACCCCTCCACATGCACTCTGCTTTGTGCTGGGCTGTCCTCGAAGGCCTGTGACTGCTGTCGTTGGTGACATTGGCATGTGTTTTCCTGAAGGGAAAGCTTGCTAACGAGGTCAGTGACTTGAACAGTCAGTGCAGGTTACTTGTAGGACACTCATTCCGAGTCTTGAGTCTGAATGAGCCCAAAAGGCACTGGCACATTCCATATATCCATCCACCTGACTTTGGTTGCCCCTTCAGGGCTTGTTTCTCCTCTAACAGGGTCAGCTGCCTGGCAGAGGCTGGCCAAAATTAAAGACACCAAGCCTTAACGCTTTTCTTAATGTCTTTGGGTTTTGTTTTGGCTTATTTTTTGTTTTTGTTTGGGTTTTTTTGTGTGTGTGGATGGGGTGGGGGATGGTGGCAAGAGAGTACTAGGAGCCAGGCGTGGTGGCGCACGGTTGTAATCCCAGCATTCGGGAGACTGAGACCGGAGGATCCGGGTTCTCGGCCAAGCTTCAGCTACCTAGTGAGGAACTCTGCAACTTAGTGAGACCCTATTTCAAAATAAAGAATAAAAAATAGGACTGGGGGTGTAGCTTGGAGGTAAAATGCCCCTGATTTCAATCCCCAGTACCAAAAAAAAAAAAAAAAAAAAGACAGTACTAGGGATTGAACCCAGGGACATTCTACCTCTGAGCTGCATCCCTAGTCCTTCTTAATTTTTGTTTTGAGACAGAGTCTAGCTAAGTTGCTGGGGGGTCTCACTAAGTTGCTGAGGGTAGCCTTGAACCTTTGATCCTCCTGTCTCAGCCTCCCAAGTACAGGATTTACAGATGTGCACCACCACATTCGGCTTTAACTCTTGTCCTTGATAAATAATTAGGACACGACTAAATATGAGCAAAGGGCTCAGAGTTGTTCTGTTCTCCTCGGTCATGGGTGCTTACCCGTGTGACTGTTATTTTTGTGACCACTGCATTATCTACATTCTGATGAGCATTTGGAACACTACCTCAGGACAATTTAAATGAAAGTCTGTTTTCAGCCAGGTGTGTAATCCCAGCACTTGGGAGGCTGAGGCAGGAGGATTGCAGATTTGAGGACAGCCTCAGCAAATAGTGAGACTCTCATTTACCTAGTGAGACCCTGTTTCAAAATCAAAATAAAATAAAATAGGGCTGAAGGTGTAGGTTCGAGGTAGAACGCCTCTGGGTTCAATCCCCAGTGTCCCCCCCCCCCCACACACAAAAAGTCTGTTTTCCAGGATGGGGTAAATGGGAGACATTTCCATTGTTCATCAAGTCTGGTGTCAACAGTTTGCCTGAGCTGAACATTTCTCAACTCTGGGTGTCCTTCTGAAGAAATAACTGGGGTGGACGAGACAGCTCCCGGATAGTCAAGCTTTTATTTTCTATCACTGAGATGTGAAAAGATAGAATAAGGTGTCTAAGAAGGAACTGCATTCAGCTCTGCTGGATTTCCAGTGCATCCTGGGCTTTGTGCTCTGAGCTTAGTTTTTCCAACACGTCTCTGTAATAACAATCCACACCTTTCCCTGCACTCCCGGCCCCTCGCGATGTTTTATTATGCTCATGCTGAAAGAAAAGGTGTCTGTGCACACCGTATCTCTTCATTTGGCTTCAGGGGTTTCCCTTTGATTTGGAAAGAATAATCTCTCAAATTCCGCTATAAAAAATATACAGGAGAGAGAAAAGAGATTAAGCTCCAGGAATGTGCACTGGTGTTGACATTTCACTCGAATAATGAGCTGAAGGTGAATTATCTTTGATGGGGCTCACGTGAATGATCAATTATTATAAATCTGCATTGTTGGCGATGTTTGTTCACCATTGATTTAAACTGCGTGGCTTAATTGCCTCTCATTCTTCAAGGTATTAAGACAAAGCCAATATTCAGCAGATACCTCCAAGACCTTTGCTCCTCTGCTCCTCCACTGCCCCCAAATTATTCTTTCTCTGGTCTGCCCGGGATATTTATGGTGAGTAGCTAGCAGTTATCTCCTGCCTGGCAGCCAGCCCTGCTTTCCTGTCCCATGGAATTGCCCACACTCACATCTGCAAAAGGAGACTCACTCAAGTGTCACTGAAGGAGAGGGGGCGGAGCCAGAAGAGCTTTAAAAAGGAAAGGGAGTCATCCACTTTTCAAAAAGAGAAACCGTGTTTGGGGAGGAGCCGCCCTGACATATTTCTTCTTTGGCCCCATCCCAGGCTCCTGGCTGGAACTTTCCATCAATCCTTTCCCTTTCTCTTTTCTCTCTAAGCCTTCACCTTGCTCTGCCTGTCACAGTGTAATCAGCTGTGGGCCTCCTGAGCTAGCCTGGTAAACTCTGTGAAATTTGTCATAAGGGTGTCAGGTATTGCTTACTGGCTTCCAAAGAAAATGTAGATAAAGAAATCTTTCCTGGATTTGGAAGCGAACAAGGAGTTGAAGGGCAGCGGCCAAACAGCAGCTTAAAAGATGCCTCGGGGCCGAAGGCTGACCAGGGTGGACGAGCTGGGGGTCCTGTACACTTGCTTGGCCTGGGCTACGCTGGAGCAAAATCAAGCTATTGTCTATTGAAAGCTTAAGCCCATCAAGATTATGTTGCTCTTATTTCTCCTTCTGTTGCCGGTAGTTTTTCAACTTAGTTCTGTTGGTGTCTCGGCGCTGCAGCGCTGGGACTGTCCTGGAGGCACTCACCTGGGAACCGGCAATTCCACCTGCCTGGGTAAGTAAGTCATTCAATTAGAGCGACTCACACCCTGCACACGATGCCATGCCCACAGATACCTGTTTACTCCATCTGGTATACTTTTTTTTCTGGTTGATCTTGGGGTGTGCATATTTGCTCAATTTTTGTTTTCCGAGGCATGTTTATTTCCTTACTGGCTGTCAGAGCCAATATGCTACCAACCATAAAATGTCACGGTCTCCAACTGTTGTTCTGTATGTCAGTGAATCTCTTTTAAACTAGCTGAGTGCTCCTTTTCCTGAAAACCCCAGTATTTATTCTGACACAAGGAGTAACTTAACATTTACCTGACCTGATTTCTATTGGAAGTTGGGGAAACATATGGTGGCTGTTGTTCTTGTGTCTATTTAAGCCATAAGGGGAAAAAGCTTTCTTTTCAATGCTTTCTTGTAAGAATTCAGAAGTTGTTACTAGTCAATAAAAAACAGGAAAGAAACTGTGTGAGCAAAGGTGATTCTATCATTGTGAAAATTAACCAGAGTGTCCAGTTGGAGCTCCTGTGGCGCTCCACTCTCCCTCTTCCTGAAGTTCTGACATGGCTCCAGTGTTCTTAGTAACAGGTGCATTGTAACTTTGGAACCGAGAAATGAAGATCAGTAGATAAGCCACATCTCCTTTAATATGAAATGGACTTTGAATCAGGAGGAAATAGGGGTCTTACTAAATGCAAATTATTATCCTGCCCAAGACTCCAGCCTGAAAAGCATTCCCTCTTTCACTGTTGATTTCCTTTCTCCACCCCTATGGTAGGTCTCCAACCTGCTGGAGGCAGGGCTTCCATCTGTTAAAGGGATTTGAACTGCCCTGGCATTCCTTTCTTGTCTCCTCACCCTTTGGAGATGGGGTCTGGCTTCCAAAAAGAGGTAGATACAGAAAAACAGTAGTGTTTCCAGAAGAAAAGGCTCTAGAAGACAGCACAAAATAGTGGCATGAAAGAGAATAGAATTGAGCAAACCGCCTAGGCTGGCCGCTGCCCTGCAGCCCTAGCTCACTCCAGAGGGAAGTCAGGCAAGACAGATCCGGTTGCTTTCTCAGAAGCCCTGGGCAAGCACCCCGAAGTGCTCACTGTGACAGGTGTCAGAACCCCCAGGCATTTGAAGGGAGGACTCAATCCTAATTCTCTCTATGTCCCCAACACTGACAACATTTCTGTGTTCATTGTATGAAGTCAGTAAATTATTGCAGAAGGCATATGAGGAGCCTTTCTTGATTTGCTAATCTCAAAGTCCCAGAGAATTGTGTTAAAAAAAAAAAAAAAAAGGGTGACAAATAGCCAAATTATGGGACCGACCTAGGTGTCCATCAACAGATGAAAAGATACAGAAAATGTGCTGTATCAACACAGTGGAATTTTACTCAGCCATAAAGAACAAAGTTATGTCATCAGCAGCAAAATGTATGGAACTAGAGAATATTATGCTAAGGGGGGGTCAGCCAGTCTCAGAAGTCAAGGATTTTATGTTTTCTGTCATGTGTGGATGCTAGAGAGAAAATAGGAAATGAAAGGGGCTTTAGTTAAGTGAGAGGAGAAACCAGCAGAGTAGTGGAAGGGGGTTGGAGGAGGATGGTGGGGCGGGCAAAAATGAAGCTTGAGAAAGGGAATAGTTTAAACAATGTAATGTTTGTATATGATGGTGTCACTACCAATCTTACCAACTTGGTACAGGGCGGGAGGAAGGGGGTTCGGGGTGGGATGTGGAAGTAAATACACCAAGAGCTGTGTGCATATATGAATCTCACTGTGATGCCTAATTACATGTGCCAAAAATATTTTTTTTTATTTTCAAGTTTATTTATTAAGGCAAGGAACTATATAAAAGAAACACATTTGTTCTGCTTAAGGGATACTTGGGAATAAGTCATCATACAAATTATTGCACATCTGAAACCACAGTGCATAATAGACTATCTGCATTAAAAAAAAAAAGTTAAAGAAGTAAACCAGGTGTATTTACCTGACTTAGGTCATAAATTTAGATTGGAAAACAAAAATAGATTGTCCTTGTCAAAGTATGCAGCGGTTTGAGAACTTTGGTTTCCTCATTTGGTACCTTCAGACCCAGTGCTCACCAAGCACCATCACGTAGGCTATTTTTTTTTCTCTCATATTATATTTTCTTTTTTTTAAAATTTATTTATTTATTTTCAGCACGGATTTTTTATACATGTCTTGAGTACAACAGGGTTACATAGACATTTATGACATATCAATCATTGTCAGATCACAAATAGCACCACTTCTTCGTTTTACACGTATAGCCCACATTCTTAACATAGCCTGGTCAAGCAAACTTTCTAGAGTCATAAAACCGTAACGTAGGCTATTAAAACACATTTTCTGGTCCTGAATTTCTCCCTTTTCTTTTAATATAATAATGGCCTTTAGAAGGCAAAGAAAATACAAGATATCTTTGTGCTTAAATTACACCAAGATGCAGTTCAAGGAAATTCTGGTCTTTCCTCCCCCTCCAACTCTTAGATCTAATTTATACCCTGATATCCATAACTTCAGGTCACCCCCTCGGTGTTTTGTAAGTTCAGGCATGTTCAAGGTGGATTTAGAATTGGAATGCTATAAAATCCAATCAAAAAAATGTTTTTTAAAAAGCGGTTGGCAAAACACAAAAACCACCCACAGAGCCTCTTACTGAGATGTTGGAGGCAGAAGCAAAAGCTCTGGGACACAGTGGCATCGGGAAGACTGCAGCGTCTCTGGGATGGGGGAATTGGAATTGCCTCTGGAGTAGCTGGCCAATGGCCAGAGCGAGGGACCTCGCACGGCACGGGGCGTGAGGTGTGATATGGGGCTGATCAGCAGCCATGCTCGGAGAGAAGAACCCAGATCTGGGCAGCAGAACCCAAGGACAGGAAGCGATTACATAAATATGCTTGGATGCATAGCTCCAGGGTCTCAGAGTAGTGAGTCCTGCAGCCTGTCAGCTGATGCTTTGGATTCTTTGCTACCCCAGCTAGTGGCTCAGAGGCCGGTTGCACCAAATAAACATGAAGCCCAAGATACAGAGTTAGAAAGACTGTGTCGAAGAGTGGAAGAAATGCAGGGTTTAGAAGCAAACAAACCTCATTTCAAATCCATGCTACCTTCCTAATAGAGTTGATGTAGAACACCACTGGGAAATAATGCCCCTCTTTCAGGTTTGTTCTGGGAGTCGTATGAGGCAGCATGGAACTGCACCTGGCACAGTGACTAGCCACCGGCCCGGTGGGTGTCCTCCTGCTTCTATGTCTTGGCTGTATTTCTGTGATCAAGTCATGCCACGAGTTGCCCTGTTTTGCACAGTACTGACCTCAGGAAGTGTGGAATGTCTGGATGTCACTTGTGACTCTCTCCCTCTTTATTCCCTCATTCCTTACAAGTCACTGTTTTCAACCCGGTACTTTACACTCTATGTCTTGTGATAGTTGATAACTGCCTGGGTCACACACTATCAACCCCTGCATTTCAGAGGATAGTATTTCTTTTCCCTCTCTAAATAGATATGGTGACATCGTCTATTTTCCTCCACTTAAATCCCTCTTGCCTTATTTCTTGCCCTTGGCATTGACACAGGTCAGCTCCATGGCCAGCCTGATCCAGTGAGAAGAATGTTTTGTGGTCTAACAAGATCCAGGTAAACTGAGGCAGAGCTGTTACCTTCATGACTGCTAGCTTGATAATCCAAGTGAGAGAAATGTAGGAATGAGTTTTCCTATTCCCTGTCTCCCTCCCCTTTTTGGTACAGAGATTGAACCCAGGGACATTCTACCTCCAAGCTATACCCCAGCCCTTTTTTATTTTTGAAACAGGGTCTCCCTAAGTTCCTGAGAGTCTCACTAAGTTGCTGAGGCTGGCCTTGAACCTGAGATCCTTCTATCTCAGCCTCCCAAGTACTAGCATTACAGGCCCAGCTATCCCCTTTTTAAATTCGAGTATTTTCTTGGGTTCTATCAAAGCTAAAGTAGATGAGGGCAGTATAAAGAAAACTGCTGGCACAGGCTTCCGGACTTTCAACCTCTTTTGCCTGGCAGGACTAGTATCAGTTAAAAAGAGAACAGTTCCTGCCTGACATGTATACTTAAGTTATTTATATGAAATTTCTTGGTAAATGAAAGATGAGGAAGAAGTAGAGCTTCAGTACTAGCTGCAGGAGGGAATCCTGGGGTGGCATGAAGTTAGCCAACCAGGTAGGTCGCTTTTAACAGCAAACAGTGAAGTCTCTGATTTCAGCACTGGCTATGGCTTGGTCAGCTTCCCAGTCACGTGCAGAGTAATTCCTAGATCCGAATCTTTTCTGTTTTTTTCAGCCAGAGTTGCATAAAATTTTCTTTTTTTTAATCTAACTGCAGAGAAATTGCAGAATGATCTGTTATGGCCATCATGTGAATGAAACCATTTCCTAAATATTAGGTGTTGTTTGTTTTTGTTGTTTTGTTTTTATTTGTTTGTTTATTTATTTATTTACTTATTTATTTATTGTCTTGGAGGGGCAGTAGAGCTTAGTGGAAAAGAGGCTACATTTTGGAGACTGATGATTTGCTCAAATCCCAGTTCTGTTGCTTGTGAATTACGCGTCTCATTTTCCTTACTGTAAAATACAGATCAGCATACCCTCCTTCCAGGACTGTGGTCAGCACTGTGTGAATCCATTCATTTTCAATGTAGGCTGCCCATGAGTCACCAATGGGAAGAACATACTTCAAGGAATTCCCAAATCTTTCTCAAGAAATTTCCATATTCCATAAAGCAATTCAGTGCTTCATTTGGCTCCAGTTATTACTCCAGATTTGAGTACTCCTTGAGCTAGGGAACAGTGTTAGTTATAGTTTCAAACAGTAGAATTGGAATTAACTTGAAGGAAGAACCAAGAGCAATAACAAGAGCTGCCACAGACACCCTGCTCAAGGTCCCGGGAGCGTAACCGTCCCCATTGTCTGTTCACTTCTTACCTAAAAGGTCCACACTGTCATCCACAATGCCGACACTACCCTCACGAAGGATCTAGGTGAACTCAATCGCAGATTCCTGTTGTGCGGACTCTTCACTGACACGGAGGTGGCTCTGCATACCACTATTCCCGTCCCTTCCTACTGTCCCACTCTTAGCTGAGCCTATGACAGGCAGGTGACTGAGAGTTGGGCCTGGAAGGATGAGTAGCATTTTAGCCAGATGGAGAAGAAAAAAAGAAACAGGGGACCTTTACACTTCCTGGAAGCTCTTGCTGTGTCTGAAAGTGCCTTCTCTTCTTCTTTTTTTTTTTTTTTTTTTGCGGTACTGGGGATTGAACTCAGGGGCATTCTACCTCCGAGCTACACCCCCAGCCCTATTTTTTATTCTTTATTTTGAAACCGAGTCTCACTAAGTTGCGGAGTGCCTCACTAGGTAGCTGAGGCTGGCCGCGAACCCGGATCCTTCGGTCTCAGCCTCCCGAATGCTGGGATTACAAGC
>PVLC010003251.1:0-30989 GCA_004027655.1 Graphiurus murinus | reverse complement strand
CTGAAAGTGCCTTCTCTTCTGCGTATGGCCTTGTTGCTAAGCTCCGGGGCAACTGTGGGGTAACACGTGTGAATGTGCCTTTCTTCAGGAGTTGTTTTATTCCTCTTAGAGCTTTCCTTTCACTTCTGGGAATTAGCAGATCTATAGAATCTTCAGTTGTTCAGCCAACTACAGGTCAGAAACTTTTATTCGCTCCACCTCCTGACCTTTCTAAGCCTGGAGTTTGAATTGGCATGTACGTCTGTTTTTACTTCTGTCCTTGATTTTCGAATTCTCACAAGCCTAGCCAAGCAGGCTCACTTCTCTCAGTGTCTGAGTTTCCCAGGTATGTCCTGGTGCACAAGACTGTGAATGTGAAGGCGTTTGAGACCCAGCTGATTACTGTGAGGGCAAATCCTGGTATGCACTGATTTATGTGCAAAGCCCTTCTCAGGGATAGAATAGAAAGGACCTCTATAGAAAGGTACTGTTTCCTTTCTCCATGCAGAGCAGCCTGTTGGTGTGCCGTGCACAAGCCCTGTGTGTTGTAAGTGGAGTCCACTCATGAGGTTCAATCCCTAGTACTACAATAAACAAACAAACACATAAATAAACATGGATATGCTTTTATTATTATAATATTTTGACTTTAGTCCCTTTGGAAAGATACCCAGGAGTGGTATAGCTGGGTCATATGATGGATCCATTCCTAGTTTTCTGAGAAACCTCCACACTGATCTCCATAGTGGCTGCACTAATTTGCAATCCCATCAATAGTATAGAAGAGTTCCTATTTCCCCCACATCCTCACAAGCATTTATTGTTATTTGTATTCTTGATGATTGCCATTCTGGTTTGGGTTAGATGGAATCTCAGTGTAGTTTTGATTTGCATCTCCCTAATTGCTAATGATGTTGAATATTTTTCATGTATTTTATTGACCATTTGTATCTCTTTTGTGAGGTGTCTATTTAGTTCAATTGCCCATTTCTTGACTGGGTTATTGTACTGGGGTTGAACCCAGGAGCATTCTACCTCAGAGCTACACCCACAGCCCTATTTTTTATTTGATAGTTTTGAAACAGGGTCTCACTAAGTTGCAGAAGGCCTCACTAAGTAGCTGAGACTGGCCATGAACCTGGATCCTCCAGTCTCAGCATTCCAAGGGTTATTGGTTTTTTTAGTGTTAATCTGAAAGTAGTTTGTGTATTCTTGATATTTGTTCTCTAATAGAGGAGTAGCTGGCAAAGATCTTCTCTCATTCTGTAGGCTCTCTCTTTAGAATCTTGATGGTTTCCTTTGATGAATAGAAATTTTATAGTTTAATGCCACCCCATTTATTAAATCTTATTTTAATTTCCTGAGCTTTAGGGGTCTTACTGAAGAAGTTTCTACCTGTGCTGTATGATGGAGTGTTGGACCTACGCCCTTCTCTAGTAATTTTAGTCTCTGGTCTAATTTCCAGGTCTTTGATCCACCTTGAGTTGACTCTTGTGCAGGTTGAGAAGATGGGATTCAGTTCCATTTTCTACAACTGGGATGCCAGTTTTCCCCATTTCATTTATTGAAAAGTCTGTCTTTCCTCCAAAGTATGGTTTTGACATCTTTGTTGAAAATCAATTGGCTCTAAGTGTGTGAATTTCTTTCTGTATCTTCTATTCTGTTGCATTGGTCTATGTGTCTGTTTTTGTATCCATTCTGTTTTATTACTATAGATCTGTAGTGTAATTTGAAGGCTGATATTGTGATGTCTCCTACATTTTTTTTTTTTTTTCAGTACTGGGGATGGAACCTGGGGGTATTCTACCTCTGAGCTACAGCCCCAGCCCTAGTTTTTTATTCTTTATTTTGAAACAGGGTCTCACTAAGTTGCGAAGGGCCTCACTAAGTAGCTAAGGCTGGCCATGAACCTGCTATCCTCCTGTCTCAGCCTCCCAAATGCTGAGATTACAAGCGTGTGGCCCTACACCCGGCTTCCTGCATGGTTTTTATTGCTAAGAATTGTTTTGGCTATTCTGGGTCTTTTGTTTTTCGGTATGAATTTTAGAACTGCTTTTTCTATTTCTGTGAAGAATAACATTGACATTTTGATAGTGAGTGCATCAAATCTGTAGATCACTTTTGGTAGAATGGCCATTTTGACAATATTTATTCTGCCTATCCAAGAGCAAAGGAGATCTTTCCATCTTCTTCAATTTCTTTCTTTGGTGTTTTATAATTTTCATTGTAGAGGTCTTTTATCTCTTTGGTTATTCCTATGTATTTTATTGTTCTTGAGGTTATTGTGAGGTTATTGTAAATAGAATTATTTTCTAGATTTCTTTTTCAGTGGATTTATGGTTGGCATATAGAAAAGCTATTGATCTGATTTTTTAAAATTTATTTTATATCCTGATTCTTTGCTGAATTTGTTAATAAGCTCTAGAAGTCTTTGGTTGCGTTTTTTGGGTCTTTTTAGTGTAGTATCATGTCATCTCCAAATAGAGATAATTTCGGTTCTTTAAGGAGAGTGGACTTTGCTTGGTACATTACACAAGGGGTTTGGCTTTGCCCAGGAGAAAATGGAGCAGCTTGGGGCAGGCTGTGTTAGTGTCACGCTTGCTTATTGGTTACAGGGCATGAAGGGGCTCACTCACCATGGTCAACACGCAATGCCTGGCCTGTCACCTTAGGCCTCAGCTTCTGAAATTGGTAGGACCCAATTACATAGCTGTTATGAACTGTGAGTAGCTACCTCACAGGATTGTTATGAAGACTTAATTAATTTATGTAAAGTACCTAGATTTTTTTCCTGATATGTAGAGAGTTACCAGTGATATTGACTATTAACCAAATTGTGTAATACAGCTGAGACATATCAGTAACACCTTTGTCTCATATAATTTTTCCAATACCCATTTCTTCAAGTTTCTATGATGCTTCAAGAAGTCCAAAGTTGGTTTCCTGGGACAAGCCAAGTCCTAAGGATCATCTTACCTAAGATGTTCTTTGTGATCTGTTATCTTCATGACAAAGTAGAGCACAAAATTCTCAATAATTATTTTTTCTAAATAGTGACTATTGCTGTTTGTTACATTTGTCTTCAACATCCCAAGAACATTATATAAAGTGGGGGTTTTTTTCTGTATAGTTTTACAGCTATACATATAGCAAGGGCCCAGGATTTAGCATTGACCAGGGTTCCATTAATGAGAATAATGATATTGGAGTCAGGAAACATATAGGCTTCAGCATTTCTTAATTTTCTTTTGTTTTGCTTATCTGCATAGGAAAATGTAGAATGTAGTATCTATAGGCAAATATTTATGTGTTTAGTCTTGAAATTTGAGAAACATCATTTAAAGGTAGTAAAAGGGCAGAGAAATATATACTAAGTGATGCGTGCATGTGTGAATTTTTCACTTTGAATCTCACTGTGATATATAATTATAATACACCAATAAAAACATAAAAATAAAGACAGGAAAGGGTGAAAGTAATTGTGTTGGTGATAAGTAAAAGCCAAGCCAAATTTTGTACCTCTAATAAATTTTTCAGAGATTTTAATCAATTGATGAATTTTTGTAGACTTCCTTCAGTGTATTGAGCCTTTAATGTCACCTGGGAGAAGTTGTTTGTTTTAGGTTATTGTTTTATTTCCCTTAGAAGAGCTCATAATGACACATTATTGATTTGATATTTGAAGTTTAAGGAAGCAGAGAGAAGGAAACATTTCACAGAAAGTAGAGGTTAAGATGAATAACATTTATTTAGGGATTTACCACAAGCGTAGGCCTCTTTGTAAGAATGCCACAGACATGGAAACTATTGAGTTTCATAATTCAGGTGGGACAGAAATTGCGTTGATAAATGCTATATTAGGAAAGACCTTCAGGATCATCTGGCCCAACCACCTGCTGCTAGAGAAGAGAGGCTAAGGCCAGAGGAGGGAGCTTAGCAGGATCCTCCCAAGCCCACGGCTCGGGCCCCTTCACTCATATTCTGCAAAATTACACACAGAGGACACCTCCAAAGACGGGTTATCGAACGTCTACCAATATAATTATTTTATTGGCTCTTTCTACCAAAAAGTATTAACTATTTTAAGTTGGCTTAAGGAAAGTTTCTTAATATTTCTAGTTCTCTATGTTGAATGCACTTTGAATAGAGGACTGAGATCTCCTTTTATGTACATTGCACCAATGGATTCATTCAAATTAAGCCAGCAAATATTTATTCAACATAAAATCTGTGCTTAGCTAACAGTGGTAACGTGGCTGATCCACACACACACAGGGTGCCCTCAGTGGACAGTGGGGTTACATAGGGCAGGGGTCAGAGCTGAAGTGGACTGCAGTCTACCTGGTAAGTTTTTGGTCATATTATTTGGTTAGTTTTCTTAAGACTAACTCTTCCAAAATTCACCAACTGGCTTAAAACCTTTCTACAAAGAAACCAAAGGTTGCAAATAATATTAGTATTGCAAACCCAAGAAAAAAGAGGACAGCCCTCACTCTGTCCTCAGATGAGCTTTATGTTGGCTATATATGTCCTGAAAATAATGCAAATGTCTTTAGATTTTATAAAAAAGGGGAGGAGAGGCAAAGAGAAATTAACAAGAAGACAGCCTGAAAATAAATAGACATATTTGCTGAACCTCACAAAAAGTGTAAAACGTGGCTTGATAATGTTAGTTAATGAAAATATGTATCCACCAGGATAAGCAAGGTACTTAAAAATGTGTTTCCACAATGGCATTCTACTCAGCAGTAAAGAAGAACAAAATTATGTCCTTTCTAAGAAAGTGGATGGAAAGCCGGGCGTGGTGGCGCACGCTTGTAATCCCAGCATTTGGGAGGCTGAGACCGGAGGATCGGGGTTCGCGGCCAGCCTCAGCTACCTAGTGAGGCACTCTGCAACTTAGTGAGACTCAGTTTCAAAATAAAGAATAAAAAAATAGGGCTGGGGGTGTAGCTCGGAGGTAGAATGCCCCTGAGTTCAATCCCCAGTACCACAAAAAAAAAAAAAAAAAGGATGGACCTGGAGAACATGATGTTAAGTGAAATTAGCCAGTCACAGAAAGTGAAGGGTCATATATTTTCTCTCATATGCAGAAGCTAGGGAGTAATCAGAATACCAGAGGGACTTTAGATAATGAAGGAAAAACTCCAGTGGAGCCAGGGAGGTGGTCTAAGAGAAGGGGAGGGAGAGGGAGGATCAATGAAGGAATCACTTCCATTGACATTATGTAGATATGTGAGAATACCAATGTCAATCTCAATATCCTGTGTGGGGAAGGGGAAGAGTGGGGATGGAGCGGGGGGGAGGGGGGAGAAGCCCACCAAGGGCTGTGTGCATGTGTGTCACCATCACTATGATTTACATTATAATGTGAGACTATAAGGCATCAATAAAAGTATAAAAATATGTGTTTTCAGAATCTGAAAACAACCTCTTATAATTTTTACAGTTGTCTTTGAAGTTGTGATATTAGGACTACATTTAATAAGATTGCTGATGAAAAGTCAGAAGGTAGCCAGGCCTGGTGGTGTCCACCTGTCATCCCAGTTCTTGGGAGGCTAAGACAGAAAGATTGCATGTTCACAGCCAGCCTCAGCAACTGAGGTGAGGCCCTCTGCAACTTAGTGAGACCCTGTTTCAAAATAAAAAATAAAATGGACTGGGGGTGTAGCACAGAGGTAGAATGCCCCTGGGTTCAATCCCCAGTACCACACACACACACACACACACACACACACACACACACACACAGCTAGAAGGCTCTTTGAGGTTTCTTATATAATAGTAAGGGAAGCCCCCCCCCCCCCCGCCCCAGCTTCCTGCACTGGCAAAATAACCACTAAAATAATACATGGGAAACCACATGACAGTACATTAAGATGTGATCCTTTGTCAGCAAAGACTATTGAAAACTGCATAGAAAGCATCACTGAAATTTTATAAAGTAAGTACTAGAAAAATTACACAGTGGAACGAAAGTAACGGTGTTTCTAATGTATTTCAGTTTGTGATATTTTCTAGAAACTAAGAGCCAGTATTTACTGAGAACTTACTTAGTGTTGGGCAAGATTCTAAGCACTTCAATGAATTAATTTATATATTCTTCATAACATTCATAACAACCTCTTGAAGTATTATTGTTTTCCATTTTTTTGAAGACGAAGAGACCAAAGATGAAGAGACCAAAGCACAGAACCTGAGTAATGAGCTGAAGGTAACACAGCTAGTAGTACTGGTGCTAGCAGAATCAACATGAGTGTTCTGTCTCCAGGGCCAGTACACTTGGCCACACTTGTATAGACTGCTCTATTTCAATAATGAAATGTACAGAGAGCTATGATTCCCCATGAGTCAATTGAAAGAAAAATACATCAGAGAAGAAAATAGCTCAGTGAAAAGTCTCGGAAGTTAGAAATGACTTTGTATCCTGTATTGGTGGAGCCTCTGCACTTACTGGAATATTCACTAGAGAATCATCTTGGGTAATACGCAGGCCCTATGCTAGAGTTCACTGCAGGTCTCACAGCAAGACTATGGAGCAAGAAGTTGAAATGGAATGAGTTGGGGTGGCATGGAGCTGTCGCTCCTCTGAATCAAGACTTCAGGGGTCTCTCTCTCTCTTTCTTTGTGGTACTAGGGATTGAACCCAAGAGTGTCCTACCTCTTCTGAGCTGTACCCCAGCCCTATTTTATTTTTTATTTGGAATCAGGGTTTTTCTAAGTTGCTGAGAGTCTCAATAAGTTGCTGAGGCTGGCCTCAAAAATGAGATCCTCCTGTCTCAGTCTCCCAAGTACTGGGATTATAGGCATGTGTCATTACACCAGGCCCTTCATGACATTTTCTATTGATGGGGAGTAACTATGAAAATATTTGTTCTACACACCTTACACAAAGTACCTGGAAAGGAAAACACATAGGAGAGCAATCAAATTCTACCTATTCTTTCTTTTTTATTTATTTATTTATTTTTGTGATACTGGGATTGAACCCAGGGGCATTTTATCTCTGAGATACACCCTCAGTCCTGTTTATTTTTTGTTTTGAAACAGGGTTTTGCTAAGTTGCTGAGGCTGGTCTTGAACTTGCAATTCTTCTAAGTACTGGGAGTACAGGCATGTGCCATCATGCCCGGTTTCTTATTTTCAAAAGGCAAGTGTTTCAATTTGTTTATTTTGTATGATTACAAATAGATGACAGTAATATTCTAATAAACACACACACACACACACACACACACACACACACACACAATTTTATAGCCTAAGTTGAAGGTGGTATTTTAATAATGAGTGAGAAAGTAATGGTTTACTGTAAGAAATTTGTGTGAACGTAGTTCGAAAACAGACATTGGAAACGTCTCCATTGCTCTATGATTTGGGCGTAGAATCAATGTCAATGTGTAACCTATTAAGACCTCCCATGTTTGCATTCTTAAAACACTTGCTAATGGTTTCTAAAAATATTTTTTAAAATATTCCAAATAAATTTTTTGTGCCTTTTAATCCATTTGTTAAATGCGAATGTCAACCTTTTCTGGCTAGTTTGCATTTATTGGCTGAAACTTGGGAAGACAGAAATTTGCTAGTATAATTCAATAAAATTTGTGAATAATTGGTGAATGCAATTAAAAAGTAAAATTTGCAATTACAAAAATTCAACCAGTGAAGCATTTCTTTCATTTAAAAGATATAGATAAAATTGTGAAATATGTTTTTTGTCTATGACAGCTACTAAAGACCAAATATCAAAACATATTGAACTTAAAACCAGACTTTTTTGTTTTTTTGAGGTCTGATCTTATTTATTTGTTGTTATTCTTAAAAATTCCTATTTTTGACTGGACTTAGAAGTAGAATCTCTCAGGGAGGACAGCCTGTGTCTCTTGGCAATCTGTTCATGGCATTTCATTCTCTTGGCCCAAAGTTTAGCGTACTCTGTATCCTCTTCCTTATTTTTTTTAGTACACTGTTTCATTAGAGCAATATACCAGCATCGTTGCAGGACATGAGGAATAAGACAACACTGAATCTTGGGTGCTTTGGTCCTGGGTTTCTTACCTTCCTTGTTTAAGGGCTTTCTGACAGCATATTGGTGGACATCATCTTCTTTGGAAAGGTGGAAAAGTTTGTGGGTTCTGCTGGCTCTTTTGGGTCCTAGGTGACAAGGAACAGTGATACCTGTCAACCCAGGAATATCCTTCTCTCCTTTTTGTTTTCACAATAACCAAGTTGAGAACCCTCAGATTGGCATCCACAATGCAACCCTGAACATATTTGCACTCTCTCTCCAGTTCTCCTTGGTCTATAACAAGAATGTCTCTTACTCAGTAGTTGGCAAACATGGCTATGGGTCAAGATATTCTGCTTTATGGGGAAATTTTGCTTGTTGTTCCCACCACTGGCTTAGATCACATAACCCTCTCTTCTTCACCCAGAGAGTCAGTGGCAGCTTCTGTGGTAATTCGCTTCTCATAAAAAATAAAAAGTTTGCATTCATCATCCACTTCAACAAGTTTCTGGCAGCCAGTGGCTGGGAAGGAGATATTCAGCTTCATCTCAGTGCAGCTGATTGCCTACCTAAAGCAGACTGTTGAGTTTCTTTATCAAATTCAAATTGAATGCAAACTATCACCTCAACTTTTAATATATAGAGGGACTCCTGAGTCTGTGGGACATTCCATCTGGAGATGTCCACCAGAGAACTGAAAGCATAGGGGGCAGAACTCAGTAGACAGGTCAGGACAGTGATTTCTGAATCGTGTGTGTGTGTGTGTGTGTGTGTGTGTGTGTGTGTGTAACATCAGGAAAACTTTTCTAATGCCTCATGTTTGTGGATCTATTTTAATCTGATAGTGGTAAATGCTTAAATAAAAATTGAGTATAATTTATATTAAAAAGCAAAGGAATATTTAAACTGCTTACTTAAGATGAAGTATTCCCTACAGCACAGGGACATTATAACAAGGTTCACAGTTCTGCAAAATGGCTTTATTATAAGAGTCTTATAAGTTATACTGATTGTGGTATTGGTCAAATGATAGACATGAGTTAATGGCACAGAATAGAAAGTCTGGAAATGGACTTATACAAATATGCCAATTTTGATCTTTGACAAAGGCACACAAGCAATTTGAGGGAATATGGATTTTTTTTTTTTTTTTTTTTTTTTTTGGTACTGGGGATTGAACCCAGGGGCATTCTACCTCCGAGCTACACCCCCAGCCCTATTTTTTATTCTTTAATTTGAAACAGGGTCTCACTAAGTTGCAGAATGCCTAACTAGATAGCTAAGGCTGACTGCGTGAACCCGGATCCTCCGGTCTCAGCCTCCCAAATGCTGGGATTACAAGCATGTGCCACCATGCCCAGCTTGTGATGGCACATTCTTAACCTCATCACCTTACAGTGGTACCCTTATTTTTCTTCTGTTACTTGTTTTTCACCATGCCCGGCTTATGGATATTCTTTTCATCAAAGAAAGTTGGATCAATTGACATCTAGATGAATCCTGACCTGGACTCATACATAAAAATTGATTCATAATGCATCATTGACTAAATTTAAGATGTAAAACTATAAAACTTAAAGAAAAATAAGAAGAATCATTGTGTTTTGGGGTTAAGAGTTCTAAGCCAGGTGCTGTGGTGCACATCTATAATCCTGGCTACTTAGAAGGCTGAGGTAGGAGAATCAACAGTTTGAAGCCAGCTGGGGCAACTTAACTCAGTGATAGAGAGCTTGCCTAGCACACACAGGCCCTATGTTCAATTCTACAAATAACAAGCAAGCAAACAAAAACAAAAACTGACACCAAGAGCAGAATCTATGAAATAAGAAATTGTACTTAATCCAAATTAAAAAGCTGTTCTGTTACTCTGGCATGAAGGCATATGCCTGTATCCCATTACTTGGGAGGCTGAGACAGGAGGATTGCAGGTTCAAGGCCAGCCTCAGCAATTTATTGAGATCCCACTTCAAAATAAAAAATAAAAAAAGGTTGAGGGTGTAGCAAGGAGGTAGAATGCCCGTGGGTTCAATCCTCAGTACCAAGAAAAAAAGAAAAAAAAAAAGAAAGAAAAGCAAACTCATGATGAGAAAAACATTTACAATCATATACCTGACAAAAGATATTTATCCAAATTATATTTTTACAGAACTTTCAAATGTAACTGTTATGGTCAGATCTAGAATGTCCCAGAAGAGCTCAGAGTTGATGTAGCAAAGTCAAGAGGGTTGTAATCTTATCAGTAGATAAATCCATGGACACCTAGGTCAGTGGGCTGTGTCTGGAGAAGGTGGGTCCCGGAGTGTAACCTTCAGGATTGTGCTCGTTCTTAAACTCCCCTTGCTTGCTTGCTCTCTACTTCTACAATGTGAGAGCAGAGCCTCCGTGTGCACTCTCGCCACTTCCAGTGACCATGGCCTGGGATTCAGACCTTGGCTTCACAGGGACTGAACCCGAAATCTCCAGAAAACTGTGAGCAAATAAATCTTCCTTCCTCTAAGTTGTGGGGTCACATCTTTTGGGTTATATCAGTGAGAATGTCAACTGAGACTGAGACAGTAACAATAAGAACACAAACTACTTACAAAATAGGTCAAAGACTTAGACACCACAACGAAAAAAGATATAAGAGTGGTAAATATGCCTGGGAGAAGATGTTCACATCACCTCAGAAGACAAGATTATAACAAACTCAGTTAAAGTTCTTACTGGTTTTTATTTGAGATCTTTGAATCAGGGCAGAAAATATTCTACAAAATAGAATGAAGGCTCCCGCTGGGCATTGGCAGAAAAGTGGGTTTTATAAGGTGGAGAAAAGGAAACAGAACAATAGAAGAAAAAGGAAAGAAAGAAAGAAAGAAAGAAACCCTGGTGAACATCAGGTGACTTTTTTGTAAGGGGTAAAGCAGATGGACTTTCTACTGACTCAGGTAGAATAGAATCTCCTCTGAGGAAAAACTGCTCTGTTTTGGGACCTATCTGCCTCGTTAAAGCCTGGGTTTGGTTATATGGCATTTAGCATCAGTGACTCCTTGTTGATCTGGTTTGTTTTGATGTGTTGGTGCCTAGTGCAGAAGCTCAGTCCAAAACGATGGCCTCCCATAATTTTTGTTTAGCAATCATTAACTATCTGGGGGCAGAATATGGCCCCCAAATATGTCTGTGTCTTTACTCCTGGAATCTGTGAATGTTAACTTACATGGCAAAAGATACTTTGCAGATGTGACTTTGCATAGAGTGAAAGTCCTCAGTGCTTGTAAGATGGGACAAGAATGACAATCAGGAAGTCAAGTGAGGGAGTGGAGAAAGATTTGAAGATATCTCACTACCAGCTTTGAAGACAGAGAAAAGAGTCACGAGCCAAGGGATGCAGGAATGCATTTTATAGGAAATACTATATATAGTCTATGGGGTTAGATATAAAGTATCCAGACTATGTAATTACAGGAATCTACATAAAGGGTCCAACTTCATAATTAGTTCTTGGAACATGGAGGTAGAGAATTCAACCTCATGGAGAATATGCCCAGAACAGCATTTCCTGCCATGGGTTCTTTGACATGGAGTGGAATATGGGGTGCTCTTGGTGCATCAGGTCTAGGATAGCCCTTTTTTCGTTTTTTTATTTGGAAACAAGGTCTAGCTAAGTTGCTGAGGCTGGCCTTCTACCTGTGATCCTCCTGTCTTAGCCTCCCAAATACTAGGACTATAGGAGTGCACCACTGCTAACATTGGCCACTTAAATTTCTTCAGGAAGCAAAACCAAGTCCCAGAGTGTTCTTTACAGAACTGAGACTCCTGGCCTGTCTTTTTGGGCTTGTTATTCCCAAGTCAGATGCCACCTCTCTCTCACCTGCCTAGAAGTTTGATATTTATGAATAAACAGAGAGGAAAGTTGTGATTGTAAAAAACAAAAAAGTACACGTGTGTTCTTTTAAGGACCATATAATTGAAAAAAAGAGATGAGGTGGTTTTTCAGCATGAAATAAAACTTTCTGCACCTCATAAAACCAGAGATACCACCTGGAAGTGGTGTCACACATACTGGTAATCCTAGCACTTGGAGGCTGAGACAGGAGGATCACAGGTTCCAGGCCAGCCTTAACAACTTGGGGAGTCCCTCAGCACAGAGACCTTGTTTCAAAAACAAAAAACAAAAAACATATATATATATATATTTATGTTTATAACGTATATGTGTGTGTGTGTGTGTGTGTGTGTGCGTGCGCGCGCGCGCGTGCTAGGGGATAGGTAGCTCAGAGGCAAAATGCCTCTGAGTTCAAGGTTGAATCTCCAGTACAAAAACAAACAAAGACAACAACAAAACCCCCAGAACACCACCAAAGAACAAGCTGCGGTTCAAGCAGTTCCCCGGGGCGGTACTGCCTGACTGCCGGCGCGGGGCTCACCAGCAGTTTGGAGCTCTGTTCCTTTCTCAAGGTCCGAAGTCCCCTTTCCACCCGAGGGCGAGGCAGGTGGCGGCGGGACGCGAGACAGGACTGGGGTTCCTGGCTCCTCAGTCCCTCTCTGTGGCCGCCCCACGTCCCACACTCCCGAGGATGTCGCTTCCCTTCGGTGCAGTCACTAATGAAAGTCTTCATATACTTGCACCCCCAGCCCTATTTTTTATTCTTTATTTTGAAACAGGGTCTCACTGAGTTGCGGAGTGCCTCACTAGGTAGCTGAGGCTGGCCTCGAACCGGGATTCTCCGGTCTCAGCCTCCTAAATGCTGGGATAACAAGCGTGCACCACCACACCCGGCTCTGGACTCCTTTTTTTTTTTTTTTTTTTCGGTACTGGGGATTGAACCCAGGGGTCTGGACTCCTTTCTAATCCCCGAAGACCCACCAGGGGGAGAACCAGAGGTTCCAGATGGTTTGTGGAACCTGTTTGCTGTCTCCGGGTTTGTGTTCCTTAGAAATGTTTGCTTTTCTGTGCGCTTCCTCTTAACTGGAACGGCTCCCAAACAAGCGCCGCAGGTGGGAAAGCTGTGGCTGTTCAAATTGCGCTTTGGCGCTTTGTAGCACAGCCAGGTCTGAAAAACACCGGTTTATTTAGCGCTTCCCGTGGCAGTACTCATTTCACCAGCCCTAATTCTCAAAAGGTTTCATTTTATTTTTAATTATATTTCATGCCACAAATACTCAGCCCACACCCTGGTTTACATAAAAGGATGCCGACAGAGGCAGGAACCTGAACAGTGTTCTGAGGGAAGTGGGATTAGAGTCAGTTATACAAGTCAAATGAAGATGGAAATCTCTGACATGACAACCCAGACCAAGGCAAGGAAGAGGTGGAAAGAAGTCTGAGAGAGCAGTGCCCGAGTTCTAATTCCAGCTCCACCACCAACCACTGGCAGGACCTGGGGAAGCATCCTTAAATGTCCTCCTCTTAACTAGATTCATGTTTTCCAAAGTCCCCAAGACAGGAGAATCATCTGCAGTGCTGCTGAAAAATAGATTCCCATGGGAAGGGAAAGGTTCTGCAAAACACACACACACACACACACACACACACACACACACACACACACATATACAGGCACACAGGCATACAGACATATAGGCACACACACGAGACACACACAGGCACACACACAGAGACACACACAGGCATGCAGACAGACATATAGGAACACACACACAAACACAGACACACACACACACACACACACACACACACTCCCTGCAATTCTTTTGGATAGACAATTTTGGGAAATGCTGAAATAGGTGATGTCTTCAGCCTTCCAGTTCTAAGATTCTATATTCTAAGTGACCTGATTCATCCTTGGATGAGCAAAATCTGAGGATATATGAGTTATTCATACTTAAGTGTAGTATTAATTATTCTGAATTTGAGTTTTGAAACATTATAGAAGTTGATGCTATGATTTGCTTTTTATGGTTTCTAAGTACCCTACAGATTTCTCTTTCCTCTTTGATATATTATGTTTTACATCTGGTAGTTTATGGTTTTATATTGAGGAAAAATGAGATCATGATGTGAAAATGTGTTTCTATTATTGCCTTTGTTATTAAAATAACCATCATAAGGTAGACTCTGCTTTCATGAATTTGATAGATATGCTAGTCTCTTTGGCTTTGTTTTTATTGGCTAAAAAACCCAGACAAATAAATAAACAAATATAACTATTTCCTTATTAATTTATTGCTTTATTAAAATATCTTTTACTATCTATCATGTGCAAGGGATTATTGTAGATGTTCTGGAATGAGGAATACTAAAATGGTAAGACTGACTTTTTCCTTCTTTTTTTTTTTTAACATGGAATTTACCCATTTAGTAAAACTTTTGAATAAATATAATGTCTTATCAATCTCACTAATATATCAATGCATTGAGTACCTACTCCAACATATTACCAGGAAATGAAGTTTACTAGCTAGGATTTTTATTTTTATTTTTTATTTTTTTGCGGTACTGGGGATCGAACTCAGGGGCGTTCTACCTCCGAGCTACACCCCCAGCCCTATTTTTTATTCTTTATTTTGAAACCGAGTCTCACTAAGTTGCGGAGTGCCTCACTAGGTAGCTGAGGCTGGCCGCGAACCCGGATCCTCCAGTCTCAGCCTCCCAAATGCTGGGATTACAAGCGTGCGCCACCACGCCCGGCTCTAGCTAGGATTTTTAAATAGAACAAATCTAACAAGTGGTTGCTTTGTGCTTCAGTCTAAGCTTATATCCAAATGCTGCCAGATCTGTACACTATAAGAATTTATTAGAAATAGTATTAACATGAAAGTCATTTCTTCATGCCTAATTTAGGGTTTTATCAGACCAATTACTTTCTTGAAAATGTTTCACATTACTTATTAGAATCCTCATCATATCTCACATGTGTTTTGCTTCTAAAATTTACTAAAAAAATAGCAGTTGTGTTGATGGTTTCCAAGAACACTATAGTTCTATTTTCTTTCTTTCCTTTTTCTTTTTTGCAGTACTTAGGACTGAGCTTACGGACATTCTACCTCTGAGCTACACCCTAGACCTTCTTTTTTTAATTTGCTGAGTCTGGCCTCAAACCTGCAATCCTTCTATCTCAGCTTCCTAGTACTGGGATTACAGGCATGCTACTTCTTTTTTAATGATCCCCTGAAGTTGAAAACCTCTGTTATCTATATGTTAGCAAATAAGCTACTTTATGCTACAAAAAATTAATAATATGTTGGACACATTTATTCAGTTTACAGAGAAGACACAACGCACATGGTCAGGGAGGACTCCTGACAGTAGATCCGTGGGCTTGCCATCATCTGGGGCCCACACGTTAGTAGCCATGGATTTAGGAACAGCCATGCATTTAGGCTGGCTGTTCCTAGTGTCCTTCTTTTCCCCACTATTCATTACTATATTAGATATGAGTTATACCAACGTCCTCATCCTTGGGTTCAAGTTCAGACAGTGGCACAAACCTATATAGTAAAACCTTGGTGTGGGAACAAATGATGGCCAGGATGAATCAGGTCACTTAGAATATAGAATCTTAGAACTGGAAGGCTGAAGACATCACCTATTTCAGCATTTCCCAAAATTGTCTATCCAAAAGAATTGCAGGGAGTGTGTGTGTGTCTGTGTGTGTGTGTGTCTGTGTCTGCGTGCCTGTGTGTGTCTCTGTGTGTGCCTGTATGCGTGTCTCTGTGTGTGTGCCTATGTGTGTCTGTGTGCCTGTGTGTGTGTCTGTGTGTGTGCCTATATGTCTGTATGCCTGTGTGCCTGTATGTGTCTCTGCCTGTGTGTGTGTGTGTGTGTGTGTGTGTGTGTGTGTGTGTGTGTGTTGCAGAACCTTTCCCTTCCCATGGGAATCTATTTTTCAGCAGCACTGCAGATGATTCTCCTGTGTTGGGGACTTTGGAAAACATGAATCTAGTTAAGAGAAGGAAATTTAAGGATGCTTCCCCAGGTCCTGCCAGTGGTTGGTGGTGGAGCTGGAATTAGAACTTGGTGTGGGAACAAATGATTGCATATACATAGTCCTTTGCAATTAACGTTCTTTCTCCAGTAATCCTGTGATACAGTCAGGGAAGGTCCTGAGAGGTATTCAGAGAAGCTTGTCAGCTGAGACTGAACACCAGGCCTCCTGGCTTCCCACTCTGTACCCTTCCATTTTTTCCAAGATACCTCTGTGCTTCCACAACTGTGGTGGCAGTGGGCAGGGCACCCACCTGTCTACAGAGGGGCTGATGGTGATGCAAAGAAACGGGCTGAGGCATTTGTCTCTTAGACATCTACGTGGCACCTGTTTCAAACTCTCATGATCTAACGGTTTCTTGCAGTTTTCCTTGACTTTCTTATCTCTATTCTGCTGCGTCATCTAAAGTGGAGTTCATGCTTTTGCCTTTAGAACATGATTCCCTGAAAAAGAAGATGCTAATCTATCATTTTATTTAGTCCTTAGCACAATAAGCATAATCATTAAGTTCCATTAAGGTATTAATGTTTAATGTTCAACTAGAGGGAAGTAAGCCCCAGCAGAGAAGCAAGAATATGTTAGTATTCTCCTCCAGCCCCCCACTCACTCCAGTGGGTCCAAGCTTCTCTAAAGGCAGAGTGGACAGAGCCCCCTCCCCTTTGGTTAGGAGACATCAAGAAAACTAGCTTGGCTGCAGGGGAGAAACCATCCACTGGAGGCAAGTTCTGTTAGAGTCAGCCAGTAGTGAGTGTTGAGGTTTCTAAAGAAGGGATCAGGGTCCAAAAGATGTTGATGATTAGAGAGTCAGAGTAGGTAGGCGGACATTACCCAGAACAGGACAGGACCCAAATATAGGGTTAGGGTGCAGAGTGAGGTCCAGCAGGAACTGGGGATCCCAGGGAAGTCCTCCCCCCAGATTTAGCAAATGAAAATATGAAGTGCCAGTTCAATTTCAACTTCAGGTAAATAGAGAATAATCTTTTATTGTATGTGCCACACAATGTACAGGTTGAGTATCCCTTATCTGAAATGTTTAGGACCATAAATGTTTTTGATTTAGGATTATTTCAGATTTTTGAATATTTGGATTATCTCTAATTTTGGATTGTGAAATATTTACACATAATGAGGTATTTTGGGGATGGAACCCTAGTCTACACATGAAAATTATTTGTATTCATATAGTTCAAAAGTAATTTTAAACAAGATTTTTAGCGTGCCTGCGTTTTGACTGAGATCCATCATGTGGGGCCAGATGTGGTATCGTCCACTGTAGCATCGTGTTGGCACTCAAAAGAGTTTTGGATTTTGTAGTATTTGGACTTCAGAGTTTGAATTTTCAGATGCTCAACCTGTATATGCAATTCTACCTTAACTGGACATTTTGTATTTTATATGGCAATGCCAACCAGGTCAAAATATTTCTGAACTTCCAGAGGATGGAATTTCAATTTTTCTTGCTTCTACTTAAGAGTTTCTTCGAGCTCTCACTATCTTTTATGTCATTACACTGATGGTTCCAGGTATAAGGTAAGACTAGAGAAGAGGGAGTCCATTTCCAGAGTTATATTTGTAATGTTATTTCTTTTCCTTTCCTTCCTTTTTTTTTTTTTTTTGGTACTAGGGATTCCACCCAATGGCATTATAACTTTTAGCTACAACCCCAGCCCTGTTTTATTTTATTTTATTTTTTTTCTATTTTGAAACAGGGTCTCCCTAGGTTGCTGAGGGCCTTTCTAAGTTGCTGAGGCTAGTCTTGAACCTGTGATTCTCCTGTCACAGCCTCCCAGGTACTGGAATTATAGGTATGTGCTACCAGGCCTGGCTAAAAAGGCATTCCTATAGATAAGAGTAAAATGTGTCTTTCTTTTTAATGGTTCATTTTTTATAATATGACAGTGCTTATTTCTTATAGTTAGTTTATAGAGAAAGTACTTTATAATAATTATGAACATCTACAGGAACTCTTTCTTCTCTATACAATAGTTTTTAAAACACAAAATCTAGAGTTAAATATCAATTCTACTTGTGTTGGTTATTATGGGGAAGTATTTACCTAAATCAGATAAAATATCAAAAACGTACAGTTTGGTTTCTTTCTTCCCAATCAGGTCCGGCACCCTTCCTAATTTTCTCCCATGGAAGCAGCATCTTCAGGATTGACCCAGGAGGGACAAATCATGAGCAGTTGGTGGTGGATGCTGGCATCTCAGTGATCATGGATTTTCACTATAAAGAGGAAAGAATCTATTGGGTGGATTTAGAAAGACAACTTTTGCAAAGAGTCTTCCTGAATGGGTCAAGGCAAGAGGTGATGTACCATGGTTTTTGAGCCATTTAGGTCCAGGGTGACAAATATGATATGCTGAATTCTTAATGTAGAGATGAATGAAAACACATTATGGTTTAAATATGTACCTGTCAAGTGTAGGCACTTAGTCTACTCTTTCATTGTTGAATATCTCCAAAAGGAAAAAGGTAACAGCTGAATGTAACGTTAAATGTCACGTTAAAAGTTTATAGGTCAGTCAATATTAAAACAGGTTATCTGCGTGATTATTTTCTATCCCAGTGGTGCTCAACTGGGGAAGGCAATTTTGCCCCACAAAAATTGTCATTTTTGTCACAAAGGGAATATTTGGCAATGACCGAAGACATTTTTGGATGTTATGACAGTCTTGGTCGTAACTGGTGAGATGACAGGGGGTAGGGGAAGGCTACTGGTGTCCAGTAGAGGCAGGGTTGGTGCTGAATACTGACAGTACAATAGCCTCCAGAACAAAGAAGTGGTCAAAATATCAATAGTGCTAAGGCTAAGAAACTCCATTTATCTCTATAAAATCTCTGTCATTTAGATTTTAAAAAAAAATCTCCTGACATTTGGGAAGAAAAATTTTCCCTTCTTTATGCTCAAGGTATTTGCACTCTGGGGGAGAAAAAAATTAAGCAGGTGGCAGATATAAAGTATTTTACCTCAAGTACACACAAAAGATCCTTAATCTTCCTTTTAAATCGGTAGAACCCTTAAATGAGTCCCAGGAGGAAAGTTCTCTCAGTACTTTGGAGATGGATTACAAGGAGCACATGATTAGAAAAACCTTAAGCATTTATTCCCAACACAAAGTGCTCACTGTTTTTTTTTCTTTTTTTTAAACCAAACCTTTCTCCCTCCAATTGTTCCTAAAAGCTTCAATTAGGTGCTAATCTGTTTTTATCTCATCTCTAATACTTGCTAATCTCACTTTTAACAAGCATGGCTCCTCATTATTCTCCAGCCATCTGGTAGAACAGTTTCAAAATCTTGAGTCTAAGACTCTGGAAGGCTTCCTGCCACAGACCAAGAAAAGATGTAAACAGTTGTGAATTTATGACCAGTCATTAGGAAAAGAATGGCCTGATGCCTAAAATTCCACCACTAAAGCCCCTCCTTTGGGTTAAAACATTGTTTGCAAAGGATAACTGTCAAAATGCAAACAATTTCCTAGGGCAAGCTAATAATATATTAGCAATTGTTAAAATGGGTGGCTGGGTTGCTTTGTTCGAGATGTAGAATGGCACAACTCTGAGACTGGGCAGTCTCTGGCCAACTCTAAGTTCAGCAAAGTCATGTGGGTAGCTGGAACTCAGTAATGGTGGGAATATTATACCGTGGGAATCTGCAAAGGCACATATCAGGACTTCTGCCCACCTTGCACCCTCTAGCCCTCAAGAACACCAGATGACCTACATTTAGCTGGAATTAGGAGATGAGAGTGGTTTCTCTCCTGAGAGAGCAGGGAACAGCCTAAGGAATATGAAAAGAAGCCCTGAATCAAGCATGGGTGGTGCATGCTTGTGATCCCAGTACTTGGGAGGCAGAGACAGGAGGATTGCAGGTTGGAGGCCAACTTCATCAACTTAACAAGGCCCTCCACAATCATGATACCCTATTTCAAAATAAAAAATAAAGTAGGGCTAGGGGTATAGCTCAGAGGTAGAATACCCCTGGGTTCCCATTAACACACACACACACACACACACACACACACACACACACACTTGTTACTCTGATTTTGGTGTGAGGATATCGAGATCTGTAGAAAGGAAAGAATTTGATGGAGGAGGAGGGGCCAGAAAAAAAAAAAAAAGGAGGCCCTAACAAGACATTCTTCTATTCATAGCTCTAAGCTCAAACTCCAAAGGAATGTTGCTTGAATTAGGCAAAGGTTGGAATTAAGCTTAGGTAAAGGTTTGAAAATTTCAACTTTCTTAAAGACAGCATCAAATTTCACTTTTGACATAGTTGAAATTATTAATACATTGTGTTTAATTACTTGATTTCAGTAGTGCATAGAATAATTTTCTGCCTCAAAGACACGATATAAATGCCATGCTTAGGAATAATCACATGGAAGGAGTTAATATTGCTACATCAAAACAACGGTGCCTTATCTGTAACTATTTTATCACTTGAATTGGGAATGACAAATACTTAAAAGAATACTTTTTATAGGTAATAATAAAACAATTTTGTTGTGAGTGGCGAAATATTAACACTTTTGAAATTTGATTTTGCAGAAAGTGTGCAATGTAGAGAAAAATGTTTCTGGAATGGCAATAAATTGGATAAATGAAGAAATTATTTGGTCAAATCAACAGGAAGGAATCATTACAGTAACAGATATGGAAGGAAATAATTCCCACATTCTTTTAAGCACCTTAAAATATCCTGCAGATATAGCAGTTGATCCAGTAGAAAGGTAAATTCTGCCATTTTTAGACCTCAAAATAAATTTCAAATCTAATGAAGATTCCTAGAATCATGACATTTTGAAGTCAAACAGACCTTCTCCTTGAGGCCAAGGCCCTCTTTCAAAGCACCCAGATGCCATTTTCAGTAGGACAGTTGCCTGAATGTGAATCCTTTTGTACCCTCTGCGAACACTGCTAATTACTGTGATTTTCTGCAACAGAAAAATCTAACTCTCTAACTTGAAATCGCACGAAACTTTCATAACAGACAATTTATACTTGTGGAGTCAAATTTTCATTGAGAATAGCCAAACAGATTTTGTGTAGGAGTTAGAGACTACTGAGACACTGAGGGTGGACACCATTTCAGTGATGACCCATTCAATTACATGTCTATGTAATGTGTTTTCTCTCAGGTTTATATTTTGGTCTTCTGCGGTGGCTGGCAGCCTTCACAGATCAGATCTCAGTGGTGTGGAATTGAAGACTCTGTTAGAGACGCCAGAGAAAATAACAGCCCTGTCACTGGATGTGTTTGACAAACGCCTCTTCTGGGTCCAGGACAATAGAGAAGGAAGCAATTCACATATTTGTTCCTGTGATTATGATGGTGGTTCTGTCCTTCTTATGAAACATCCAACACAGTAGGTCTTGTTGTAAGGTGGTGTAAAGTAAAACAGTTGCCATTTGTTGAAGTGTGCATGAAAAAGTAATTTTGTTTTTGTCAGCTAAACAGGTGTGGTAGTTTAGCACATAGATTTTTTTTTTTTAAGAGTCTGCAACAGATTTATCAGTTATTAAATGAGTGACTTTGGGTAGGTTATGTAACTTTTCTTCTTAGTTTTCTTGATAATAGTACCTTTGTCTTGGGGTTATTGTGAAGATTAAGTAAATATATGCAAATAAAATTAATTAGCAGAGTGTCTAGCAGATAAGTTCCCACATATTGGTCATAGTTATTCTTGTTGGAATTACTATGCCATATGTTTTGTAAAGCACCATCTCTCATTTGACTTGCTATGCTACCAGCAACTAAAAGAGGCAGACATTAGTGAGGTGTCTGCCTGGCTAGAAATCTGCTAGCATCCTGTTCCTATTTTCTTCTCCATTTTTATCCCGCAGTGTGATGACTAACAGAAGGGTGAGAAGGGATCTGGAACTAGAAATTGTATCCTATCAGTTCAGATTATGATGACATAATTAAAATTTTAAACTCAATATACTTTTCTAAATCTAAATAAAAACAACAGAAAATGTAGGTGATTCCAATTCAGAGAAAAAATAGAGATGAAGTGAAATTTTAATTTATCTAAGGGACAACTGTTCTGCTATTCTTTATGATTTTCTTACCCAATTGTTTTTTAGGCAGAATTTGTTTGCAATGACTCTTTTTGGTGACCGTATCTTCTATTCAACATTGAACAAGAAGACCATTTGGATAGCAAACAAACACACTGGGAAGGATATGGTTAGAATTCACCTTAATCCATCTTCTACACCACCTGGTGAACTTCAAGTAGTGCATGAACTTGTGCAGCCCAGGCCCGAGGATGGTGCTCGGGACTCTGGTGAGTCCTCTTTGACCTCAAACAGGGGCCGGACATGTATCACTACCCATCTACTGACACCAGACACAAGGGTTGTAGGAGAAAAAAAAAATTTTTTTAATTTAACTCTCTCAAATATCTTAGTTGGAACAGACTCTGTGACAAAAGAGAGATGAACAGGACAAAACCAAATAGGAATCTAAATCCAAGTAACGAGTAAGCTCTCAAAGAGGGGGCTTTGAATTCCAGCTTATGTAGCGTCTTCAACAAAGAACGGTACATTTTTAGAGAATCAACAAGACAGGAAAAGGAATTGAGTCTCTCCTGGTGGCAAGTTGGGAGAAGGCAAATAAATGGCAGATTCAGGTCAGTTAGATTCCTCTGCTGCCATCTCCAGGCCACGAGAGTCTAAAACTGTCAACCAATAAAAGTATATTTTAAAAACAGCGGATCTGAGCCGGGCGTGGTGGCACAGGCTTGTAACCCCAGCATTTGGGAGGCTGAGACCAGAGGATCCAGGTTCGCGGCCAGCCTCAGCTACTTAGTGAGGCACTCCGCAACTTAGTGAGACCCTGTTTCAAAATAAAGAATAAAAAATAGGGCTGGGAAGCCCGGCGTGGTGGCGCACGCTTGTAATCCCAGCATTCGGGAGGCTGAGACCGGAGGATCCGGGTTCGCAGCCAGCCTCAGCTACCTAGTGAGGCCTTCCGCAACTTAGTGTGACTCGGTTTCAAAATAAAGAATAAAAAATAGGGCTGGGGGTGTAGCTCGGAGGTAGAATGCCCCCCGAGTTCAATCCCCAGTACCACCAAAAAAAAAAAAAAAAAAAAGGCTGATCCATTCTCTATTCACTCCCTTGCCTTCAAAGCTTCATTCAAGCTTCAAAGATCCATTCACTCCCAAATCCTTCAAAGCTTTCCTTTGGATTTAGATTGAAACCTAACATTTTACTAGGCCTGCCAATATTTAAGCAATGCTCCAGCACTCTCTCCCTTTCTAGGGCAAAGGCAAGTCTTCCTACGGGTCCTCAGACAGGCCAAGCTTTCTCATGGCTTTAGGCTTTGCAGTTGCTCTTTTGTCCTAGCTTCTCTTCAACTGTGAGCTTGTGTGTCCCGTGCATGGACAGGCCTTCTTTGATCAGCCCATCAAAGTAGCCCTTTCACCCCCTATTTTTCTCTCAACACAGTCTTCATTGAACTCCTTACAAGGTGAAATTACGTATCAATTTACTTTCTTTCTGATTCTCTCTCCCACTTGTTTGGTACTTATAAACCAATCGTGTCTGTTTAATTTGTTTTTAACCACCATAGGTACAGTGGTTATCCATAGATAGATAAATTTTAGACAATAAATGTTAGCCAAATGGATAAGTAATTGACTAAATTTAGTCCAAAATAAAATTTCTACTTGCAAGTGTATTTTTCTCTGTTTGGATATTTTAGCACCTAATTTTTTTTTTTTTAGAAAATTGTTAGGCTTTAAAATTTTTTACATAATTGTTAGGTTTACTCAATATGGCTTATATGCCATATAAATGATGAAGCACTAACATCTCATCTTCACAAAAAAGCTTTATTTCACGAAGATTTGAAAATATAGTTAATTTTGTTCCAAAATAGCCCTCTGAGTGGAGAGAGATGAGAATTGTCTTCTCTGCTTGTTTCCTATTGGAGGCCATTAGGGTTTGTTGATAGCATAGAAATGTGATGGACTATCAGTCCCCGCCCCGTCTCTTCAGGAGACTGCCTGGGAGGACAGCCATGAGCCTGTGGAAGGGTGGCTGGAATCGAAGGAGAACTGACCCTGTCACTCCTTACATCCTCAGGTGACCCGTAGTGATAATGCTTTTTATTTGGTCTGCATAAAAACCCAGCTATTACTTAACATCTATGGCTTAACATCTATAATGACTATACTTTCAATGTAAGTAATGGACGGTTGCAAAGAATAAAATAAATTTCATTTATTCACATGTTACAAGTTGTTTTTAAAAATTGGGTTACTTGAATTTACCAAGTGAGAGCTGTGGGAAATAATTCAAGGGTGGGTTGTAGCACCACACTGAACTGCAACAACTTAGTAGCAACATTATAAAATAGCAGGTGAATATAGTTCACACAAAAAGGTAGTGGATCTGACAGGGTACTTCTCACAGGAAACCTGACTCAAGCTGCCTTCAAATACAACTCACGGTGTGAGCAGTGATGATACTCCACCAAGTTATAACAAGTACGTTGAGTATGTAGTTGTTCATCTTATGCATGATAGTGGTAGATGCCTGCCTCCATCACCGTCTTCTCTCATATGTGTGTGTGTGTGTGTGTGTGTGTGTGTGTGTGTGTGTGTGTGTGTGTAGCCTAGTAGTGTCCAAAGTGTTTTCACCTGCATTCTCTTATTGGTTCATCAAGCAATCTTGAGAGACAGGAAAGTAGGGATAATTGTTCTCATTTCATAGTTGAGAAACTGAAGGAATTGAGTTTGAGGACTTTTCTGGGATCACACAGCTAGTTAGTGATGAATTTTGGAAAAAAAAAACTCCAATCATCAAACTCTCTCTCTCTCAGTTTATGTTCTTTCTACTGTAAACACATTCTCTCTTCAGAGTCCTTCACTATTGCTCAGGTCTCTTGAGAGGAAATTCAAATAGGATCATGATAGCATGAATTTCAGGGAAAAACCTGTAATGATTCACTAAAGAGCAGCTCAAATGACAGAACTTTACTGAGAGGTCACTGCAAGCTGCAGAATGAAAGACAAGCCCACAGCCCAGAGCTCAGCTGGCGCTGGAGGTGGACTCCTCACATTGGCCAGAGGATGAATGTCACATGTTCTCATGTGCAGAGGACTTCTGATTTCAAGAGTGTTGATACTTTGTCTATCATTAATAAGGTTTACATTGATTTAGTGCCATAGAAAGCAGGAATTCTTCGCCTGGAACTTAGGGTCTATGAAGTTCTTGATTTCATGTGTTGGATGAAAATGTGCAATTATGCCCTCTAGGGAGATGGCATATATTCTCATCAGGTTGTCAATGTGACTGACACCTTCAAATGTAGACTTATTTCTGTACAGGCTGATTAGTTCCTCCTGGATATTAGATCCACAATTTGCGGTTCCTCTGTCAAGGTGGACAGGGGTACTTGGGCTTACCAGGCGTTCATCAAAGTATGTTTTACAACACTCAAGTTCTATGGGATTTAATGGGGCTATTTAATGGGGGAAGCCTTTCAAGGTTAAGTGACTTATGGGTGCTAGGTTCAATAAGTAGTTTAAACAGTTTGCTTTTTTCTCAAGTGGGAGTTCTCGGAACCATTCTTGCTGTTAAGTGCATTCTTACTCTCTAAGGGTCATTCTGACAGTGGCGTTTTTCTAGTTTATTTTGTATGCAGCATCCTGTGTGATGCATATCTATTATTTCTAGACTGGATTTCTCTTTTGAGCTCTTTTACAAGCAAACAGACTCTGAGGCATAATGAATGTTAAGTTGCAAAGAGTAAAGCTACGGGGAAAACTGTTTTAAAACATTGGGAATTTATTCATAATATATAAAAAGGAAGCAGCCCCATGAAGGCTGTCTGTCAAACCAAGACAAAGCTGCAATTTACAAAAGCAAAGTCCTTGGTTGATGGTCTCACACTGGCTGATTTTCACATGCCGCTGATGTCTGAACCCCGAGGTGAAGTGGTACAGCCACATTTCCTGAAGAGTTGCTCTGCGCTTTCCTCTGGGTCACACCTACTTGTTGTCTGCATCCTCCAACTCAGAGTCCTGCAGTAGGTACAGCAAATGATGCATCCAGGCTAGGCAGAAATACCCTTAACAAGACCCTTACATTTATCTGCCTTCTGGGCATTTCCTCTGGATTTCATTTTTTTTTCTTCTTTCCTTTCCTTTCCTTTCCTTTCCTTTCCTTCCCTTTCCTTCCCTTCCCTTCCCTTCCCTTCCCTTCCCTTCCCTTCCCTTCCCTTCCTTTCTCTTTCCTTTCCTTGTAGTGGGGATTGAATCCAGGGGCATTCTACCTCCAAGCTACTCCTAGCCTTTTTTATTTATTTATTTTAAAAATTTGAAACAGAGTCTTACTAAGTTATTGAGGGTTTTGCTAAGTTGCTGAGGCTGGCTTCGAACCTGCGATCCTCCTGTCTCACCTTCTCAAGTACTGGTATCATAGGTGTGTACTACCACACTTGGATTTCTTTCAAGTGGTTTAGGATCCAAAGAAATAACTAACCTGCCAACTTTTGCCTTCCCCTCCCTCGCTTTTCTCTCTCCAAGTCCCTAGCTCAGTGAGCAGTTTCATGACCCCCATCCCAAGACAGAAATCCAGGAGTTGCCCAAACATCCTTCTCACTTGCACCCCATGAAACCAGTCTCCAAATCTTAACGCTCCTGCCCCTGTAACCGCTGTGCCCTTCTCCACAGATTTTCCTCCCTACCATCCTCCCACCTGGAACCTTGCTTCCATTTCTGTGCTGCAGAGAGCATAAGCGCCTTCAGGAACCAGAACCCCAAACGAGAACCCAATCATGTCCCTGTTAGGTTAAAAGCCTGGGACGATGTGCAAGCTTGACTAACGAAGCGCAGTTTCCTCGGAGGCCACGAGGCCTGTGCTCATTCCTCCTTCACCTCTCATCGCAGTCTCAAAGGTTTGAGTTCCTCCTCGGGGCCTGCTTCCTTCCCCATCCCACCTGGCAGCGTCCTCGGGAACTCTTCCTTCTCTTCCTGGCTCTCTTCCCATCCTCGGACATAGCCCCATATCACTTCCTTCAGAAACACTGGCCCCGATCGACCTCTGTGTTCCTGGAGAATGTCTTCTCAGAGAACATGTTCTCAGAGGATTGCCCTGGTCCATGGCATCTAGCATGGCATTAGCTTTGCTAATATTACCTGGCTCCCCCAATCCCTAGGTCCTCGAGGACAGGGAACACAGCATTGCATTGGCCTCCAGGCCTAGAGGACTTTCAGAAACAAGACTTGAAAAATAAATGAGAAAAACATCCTTTGGCTCTCTTCTCTAAATTATATCATACAGAACTAGTTCTAAAGCTATTTTTATTTATTTATTTATTTATTGCCGTACTGGGGATTGAACTCAGGGGCATTCTACCTCCGAGCATACCCCCAGCCCTATTTTTTATTCTTTATTTTGAAACAAGGTCTCACTAAGTTGCAGAGTGCCTCACTAGGTAGCTGAGGCTGGCCGTGAACCCAGGTCCTCCGGTTCCAGTTCAACATCCCAAATGCTGGGATTATAAACGTGCGCCACCACGCTTGGCACTCTAAAGCTATTTAATATCTAAGAATATTGCCTTCCTAACAGAAATAGCCATAATTACTGAGTTTGTACAGACTTTTCTGCTCTCAGCTTGCCCTATGTATATCTCATCCAAGTGTTATAACAACCCCCGGAATTAGGTGTGAGGATTAGTGCCATGAGAGATCTTAAAAATCTAGGTTCAGAAGCCAGGCGTGGTGGCGCATGCTTGTAATCCCAGCATTTGGGAGGCTGAGACCAGAGGATCCGGGTTCGCGGTCAGCCTCAGCTACCTAGTGAGGCCCTCCACAACTTAGTGACACCCTGTTTCAAAATAAAGAATAAAAATAGGACTGGGGGTGTAGCTCAGGGCTCAGAGATGTCACAGTAGCTTGTTCAAGGCCACACTGTGGTGCAATTGGAATTTGAACTCAGCCAGACTGACCCTGTGCTGCTCCCCCGCCAAAAAAAAGCAACTGTACTCTCACTATTTCTATCATTCCATAGCTTAGATCTGCCTCGTTTGGAAAAAAAACAAAAAAAAACAAACCAAAAAACTATGACTGGTATATTGTTTTCTATTCATGGCCTTTTGGTGGTTAAACACTTCAGTTTGCACAGACAATGGAGCCAAAACCTATTTCTCTGTCTTTTTTTTTTTTTTTTTCTTGCTATTTCAGAAACTCAGAAAACCTCTCTCTCTCCCCTCGCCTCCCCCATCTCCTCTCCCTCCTCCCCTGGCTGTCTGAAAACACAGAATTGATTTCACATTTGTCATGATTACACTTATTAGACATGATTGAACTTATTACCTGCTCTCCTGGCTGCCCTGACACCTAAACTGTAATGACTCCAGACCTAGTGTGGGAACTTTCTTGTATACACTGTTAATGACAAAACTTAAAACTCAACCTCTAGAGAATATGAAAATAGTTTATTGCTCACAGATATTATTCGGTAGGAGGTCTGATGATTTTCTTTGTGTATGTATGGTACTGAAGATTGAACTTAGGGGTGTTCCACTGCTACACCTAACCCGTTTTTATTTTGAAACAGGTTCCACTAAGTTAGTGTGCTTTGGGCTCCAACCAGTGATCCTCCTGCCTCAGCCTCCTAAGTACTAGGATTACTGGCATGCACCATTGCACCTATCTATTTTTTTGTGGTTGCTTTTTGCTTTCTTCTGCATTTTTAAATATAGATTCCAGTTTTAATCTTATGAGTCAGTTTCAAAAGCATATTCTTTGGGAAAATATATGGTATCTATCATCAACATAGTGTAAAAGACTACATATACTTTATGCAAAAAATACTGTTGAATTTACTTAATTCAATTCTGTGAGTTCATGGAAGATAATTGCCTCTGCCAGAAAACAGTACCTGCTTCTAGAAATTACAAATATAGTTAAAACTGCCCAGGTGGGACTGTGACTCATTCTGATTATCTCGTTGCTGGAGAGTCTACTGTTATAATACTGGTTATTATAAAACTGGTTATTTGGAAACCTGTGGAAAATAATCTTTTCTAAAATGTTTCTTAAAGAATCTTTCCTAAATACTGGTTATTTGGAAGCCTGTGGAAAAGAATCATCCCAGAATGATGATATCTTTTTCATATACTTTTAAGTAATCTATTTTTTAAAAACTTATTTTTATGAATATTAGTTTTTAAAAAACAGGTTGCAAAAAAAAATAAATAAAAAACAGGTTGCATATTTTCCTAACATCATTTAGAGCTATTGATATTTTCTTAGCCACTAGAGTCATGTTTACATTCATTCCACTGGGGCCAGCAAAGCTGAATCATAATACAGGTTTGCCCTGACACCAAACAGCTGCCACTTGAAATGCCTTTTATTTACTTATTATTTATTTATTTATTTATTTATTTATTTATTTATTTATTTATTTGCAGTACTGGGGATTGAACTCGGGCATTCTACCTCTGAGCTATACCCCCAGCCCTATTTTCTATTCTTTATTTTGAAACAGGGTCTCACTAAGTTGCAGAGTGCCTCACTAGTGCCTCACTAGTGCCTCTAGTCTCAGCCTCCCGAATGCTGGGATTACAAGCGTGCGCCACCACGCCCTACCAGAAATGCCTTTTAAAAACGTGGAAATGCTCTCCATCATTTTTATGTCTTTGTTTTTTGCTTCCAAGTCTCAAGTCTTGCTGGTTCCCACATGCCTCTTGTTGGGGCCTCTGTTTATTTTGTAATCTGAGTTTTCTTGCCATTTATTTGTGCTAGAAGCCATATCACTTGTCCACTTTCTGAATTTTGCAGATTCTATCTCCATGATGTCATTTAACATGTTTAACATGTTTTTCTACCTTCTGTATTTCCCATAAACTGATAGTGTAGGTCTAGAAGCCTGATCAGAGTTAGAATCTTCTCGAGAATGCTTTATGGGTATACACTTCCTGTTGTGCCACCTAAGGAGGTACATAGGGCTGGTTGTCATGCTCTTTCTGATGGTCAAGATCAGCAGTTGGAGGCTTGCCAGCCTGGTCCATTGGCTGTCAAGTTTCCCATCAGCCTGTTGCATGATGGTTTTAGACATCATGTACATAGGTGAAATTACCAGTGCTAATCTCAATATCATGTGTGAGGAAAGGGAGGGAGCTGGAGGAGTGCTGGGGGAGCTCACCATGCTGTGTGCAGTATTCCATGAATACTCTGAACTGCATTATGACTTGAGACTACAGTGCACTAAAAAAGTATATTTTAAAAAGAAGCTATTGATTACCATTGCCTAGAACCGTCTTTTTATTAGAGGTTCAAAGGGATGACATTCTAGTTCTACCATTGCTTGTACTTTTATTAGCTGGAATTCTTACGTGAAGAAGAACCTTTCTACATCAGACATACAATTTTTCTAGGGATGAACTTTTATAGGAAAGTCAGATTTAATGCTTGATCTTATCCCTTAATCTATCTGTTTTTCAGATAAAGGGTTAGTTACTCAATATCTTCCAAAGGTGACCTTTGTTTTGTAAGCACCTTTATAAACTCATGGATTTAATAAAAGTAGTTGACACACATTCATTGTAGTTATTATCCTCTTGATGCTCAAATTGTACCATCTTTCTCTAGAAGAAGCCTGACCTGAGGCTGCTAGTCTGTCGGGAAATGTGAAGTCAGAAGTCAGTTCACTTCCCCTGTTGTCACTTCCCCTGTCATCGGGGGTCTGGAACACAAGGAGAGGCTGCGTCTGGGCTCATAAGAGCTCTCGGTGGAATGCTGCAGCCATTGCACTGGGCGGGGGTGTGTGCAGGTGTGTATGGATGGGGAGGATGTGGGTTGAGGTATGAGGCCTGCACACCAGGAACTTTCCTCCTCATGGTATGGGCTGGCCAAGCTTGACAGAAAAGGGCATAAAATATGGAAGGACTGAGTGGGCCTGAGAGGCTCTTCTAAGAATAAAATGCATTTATTTATTTATTTTTTGCGGTACTGGGGGTTGAACTCAGGAGCATTCTACCTCCGAGCTATACCCCCAGCCCTATTTTTTTTTTTTTTTTTTTTTTTTTTTTTTTTTTTTTT
>PVLC010003250.1:40713-100250 GCA_004027655.1 Graphiurus murinus | reverse complement strand
GCACATGATGTACCTACACAATCATATCAAGGTCACTCACTGAAGTGAACCTTAGGGGGAGGGAGGGGGAGGGAATGGGGAGGGAATCGGGGAAGGGGTCAAATGAGAATTGTGTGCAAATATGTTGTTAACAATTTGTACTTAACAAAGATGTATGCTATATTGCACGAGTTACTACAATAAAAAATTTTAAAAAAAAAAAGAATATTAAAAGGACTCCTACAAATCGTGATGGAAAGGTCAACAACCCAAAAGAAAAATGAGCAAGTGACTTTTTCAAACAACTATAAACATGGAAAAGTGCTTAATTAATTTCCTAACAAGAAACTTTAAGACCATGTCTATGAACTACCAATCTTACAGAAAAATGGCTAAAATTAAATCATCAGACAATAACAGTGTTAGCAATAAAATGAAGCAACTAAAACTCTCCTATATTGCTGGTAGGCTTGAAATACCAGTACTTCCATTATGGAAAACTGTTCAGCAACATATATTAAAGTTGAATATATACTCACTCTTCCTTTCACCCACTAATTACTCTCCTAAATATGTATAAAATTGAAATTTGTATAAATGTGCACAAAAGATTACAGAAATATTTTATGATATTTCTAAATTGGAAGCAACTCCAGTATCAAAGGTAAAATGTCTATATTTTGCCATATTCACCTTATATTGGAATACTATGCTTTAATAAAAATTAAAGAAATTGAGCTATGTATAACATCATGGAATTTCAAAAATTATATTGAATAAAATATAGCAAACACAACAGAGTGGATATTATCTATTCTAGTTACAGGAAGGTCAAGAATAGACAAAAACAACCTATATTATGTGAGAAGTTAAAATTTTATTTAGTTTTGGAGAAGAGGTAGGGAGCAGTGACCAGAGGTGGATAAAAAGACAGTATATGAGTAATTGTTAGTATTCTGTTACATTAATGTGAAAAGGCTTCCAGTAGGCACTTGGAATGTGAAACATTTCTCTAAATATGTTAGCTATCATATAAAAAGCTATTAATTATCAAGAAAATACTTTAGGAACTGGGCATGGTGGTATATGCCTGTAATATTAGTACTCGGGAGCCTGAGACAGGAGAATCACAGGTGTGAAGCCAGTCTCAGCAACTTAGTAAGTTCCTCTGCAACTTATTGAGACCCTGTTTCCAAATAGAAAAAAAAAGATAGGGCTAGGAGCGTAGCTCAGAGGCAAAATGCCCTACGTTCAATCCCTGGCATCACCAAAAAAATAAATAAAAAATTTTAATTACCTACCATTACTTATATCAACCTTGATCCAGTCATCTGAGGTCACTGTTGGGGCTATTTGTTGGCATTCTGAGAAGGGAGTGTAGGTAGGGGTATGAGTGAGAAGAAATGATCAAGAAAATGACATGAGTCATAAAAGTAACTTAAGAAGTATTGGCTTTGATACAAATAAGCACTAGAAAAGTTTACCTGAAGTATTAGAAGAGGAAGGAGGGAAGAGTACATTAGGAAGTAAAAGTAGAAATTGTTTAAAAAACAAGTAACTTTTGAACAGAGTAGAACGTTGTCTGCTAAGAGCTCATGTATGATAAAAATTCTTTGAAAAGTATAAATGAAGGTGACCAGTGACCTTTATGACAAGAGTTTTAGTGTCATGAGAGAAGCATTATCCTTACTACAAGGAGAAGCCTGATTTCACCAGGATAAAAAGAAAGAAGAGCATCCAACTGGGTGCAGTAGTGCACTCCTATAATCGCAGTGCATGAGAAGCTGAGATAGGAGGGTCACAAGTTTGAGTCCAGTGTGTGGTAACTTGTCAAGACCTTGTTTGAAAGTAAAAATAATAAAATAGGGCTTGGAACGGAGATCAGTGGTAGAATGTCCGAATGTCCCTGGGTTCAATCCTCAAAAACACACACACACACACACACACACACACACACACACACACACACACACACACACACGATCACCCTGGGAATCTGATGAAATCTATGAATCTATTTGCCTGAAAGATATGTATGCAGATACAACTCCCTCAATTTCAAAGGTTCTGTGTACTTCTTGAAGTTATCGATCTTGCTTTAATAAAGCTTGGTGCAGATAAGGATCTTGCTTATGAAGAGAAAATGAGACAGCAATAACTAAAGAATTTGAGCATAGTTATAAATTTTTTAATACGAGCATATACAAAGAAAATTATAAACACATGAGACAGAAGTAACAGAAGATAAAGGTTACTAGCATGGAAAAGATAGGAAACAGTAAAAGCAATACCAGAGGCAGAAGCAATAAGCAGAAGGATCGCTTCTTCTTCTGAGACTAGAGGGAATAATTTGATGGCAGATGTAGCTATAAATAAATTTATGTATGTGGGAGTAGGAAATTATGCAATTTCATTGACATTGAATTTGGTTTCTTTCTGAAAACAGAAAAGTATCATCTACAGAATGATCAGAGAGAAGATAAACGGAAGACATTTATTTTGAGATTTCAGATAATCACCCTGATATCATCCTGAGTGTTTTCATTGAGTAATTATTTGAAAATCATATATTTTAGGCAGTATGCTGAAATTAAAAAAAAAAAAAACTAAGACATAGTCCTTTATTTGGAGGAATTCACAGTATGAATTAACAATTGAACAAGCTCACTCTCATGATAGTATATGCTTAAAGGATGAGGTTTGTGAAGCTGGACCCCTACTCAATTGAAAGTAGTATCTCTCCTGGAAAGGAAAATGTTTTATATGTTTCACTTCTTTTACATCTACAGCACACTATTAATCTCAATTTTCTAAAAATATATAATCACTTACCAATGCACTGAATACTTCAAGAATTGCATCAATTTATTTCAAATTGTATTTTACTTTTGAAATAATTTTCATATGCTTACTTTTTTATAAAATAAAATGATGTCCTCTTTTGTTCAGAGTGTCTCTTAGAAAGAGGGCCCCCTGGTTCTAGCACCCCTTGCCTTGATTATATTTGAACAAGACATCTGAATTTCATACAGTCTTTCCAAACAAGTCTTGTCATTTGTCTCTCTTGTACACAAATACTAAAATCCTTTGTTTTCCTCTTATTTTGTCGTCCTAGTGCATAATAATTATACAAATTAGACATTGCATCATTGCACGTAATAAATATGAATCGATTTCATTCCTTAGTACTTCTCTCCTCCTAGCCTCTGAATGGTTTCTTTTTCCTTACTGATCTCCTTTCAGTTTTCATGAGATCCATTTCTCCTTCAATTTTTTTTTGAAACAGGATCTTGCTTAGTCACCATGTGTGCTTGCCCTGAACTTGTGATCCTCTTGATTCAGCCTTCCGAGAACTGAGATTACAGGCATACCTGCTAGTCATTTCTAACTCAAAAAATGTCTTTTTAAAGAAGTCACCCATTTTAGTTTCAGTACCATATTCCCCTTCATTTGTGACAGGCAGGCTATTTTTACTTTTCAGATTTACAAAGTTTCAATTACTGATTACAATTTACAAAAGACCTTTCGATGGCTTTAGACAAATGTCCAACATATGTCATAAATGTTTACACTTAATGAATTTGGAAACTATCATCTGTCTTCATATGAATAAAATATGTGTTAAACTGTGATAGTTTCTTGTTGCAACAAAATAACATTTAAATAATTTAAATTACTTTCTGATCAAGTTTTCAGAGGGATCACTTCCCAGGGAACATTTTTACCACTTGTTGAGGTAAAGTAACTCCCTTCTTTGGGGGGCCACCTTACAACAACAGCCATAAACTTTTACTGTAATTAGGAGTTTTGAAACTATGGCCAGTCAACCCCTTTCTCAGCCTTTGTTCAACTGTAAATACCTTTAGTGCAGAGTCCATTCCAGTTATATTCTGTCCTTCCTATAATATGCAAATGTAGTACTTAAGGCATAGGAAGAGTTCAATATATATTGAATACATGAATGGGAAAAGATAGTTGTTTTTGAAATTGATTTTACTTCTCTATACCTCCATTTGCAAATATAATTTAAGTTATTTGCTGTTGGTCATTCACCATGCATCTTATATATGTAAAAGTTGATGGAATAAAATTAAGATAGCAATAGAAAGTCCATACTTTGATTATTCTTTCTTTAGTTGAACCCAGAGCAATGAGAGAATAAAGAAAGAAAAAAAGTCAACTACATGGTTTATTGCAAAAACAAGTTATATATTTTTGTGAACGATCAATGCAATAGATAGAAAAACCAGTGTCAGCCATGGCTTCTGGACTTTTGATTCAAAAGCAGAAAGGATAATTACTTGGATCCTGTGAATTTCATAGAATAAATACTTAGAAAAATTAAGATGGGGATAGGCTCCCTGCTTGAAACTAAAGGCTGTGTTTGGGCTACTTTGCTCTTTAATGTAAGTTTAAAATATTTCTTTGAACTGATGCCTACGGCTGCCATTTATTAAATGTTGAGTGCATAAGGAAAGGGAGGACTTGTGTATAACTTCTTTGACTACCCTGTGTGATATTCACAACATTATTTTAGGGCCATAACCTTATACCCCTATGCATGATATGGTTCTGGAATGGAGTCCAATAAAGCAAGTGAATTAAATACAAAAGATTGAGATTGATTGAATATGACAGATAACCTACAATCCAAAATTTATAAATACATGAATATGTCTGTTATCTCTCCCCACATACAAAAAATAGCATTAATTCAGTCTATAATAAATTAAAATACTAGAATAACTTGAACAGACATTTAAAAATATCTGTATTTAGGATGTGCAAAGAAATGATACCTTTATATAAAAATAAATTAATTTTCACTTTTTGGAAATATAACTATAGGTGCCTTTTTAGGTGACAGCCACAAGTTTTGATAGATAGGAAGTATTTTCAGTGTTGTTTTTCAATACCATGTCATTTACAAGTGCTTTTCTTTTCAACTATGATTTGCTTAGAAACACAATTTTAAGTTTCCAAATATATGGAGAATATTTAATGATGTTTAAACTATCCTTTTATAACATAATATTTTATTATCTAACTGACTTTTCAGATAAAAAAATCCTAATATTGATTCTGGAAATATGTTGGTAATTCCATTGTGATTTGATAAGTCATCAATCTTTATAAACATTCCCGTGTAGCTGAAAATTTCACATCCTTTTTTTGGATGCATGATATTGTAAATAACCATTAGTTCTAGTCTTCTAATTTTGTTCTTTAAATATTCTATGTCCTTATTAATATTTTGACTCCTTAATCAATTCATTTTGGAAAACTGCATTAAATTATCCTACTTTGTGATTTAGTCAATTTCTCCTGGAAGTTCTATCTGCTTTCTTTTAATGAGGTAAATTTTCTTAACATGAAATTAGTCATTTAACTTGACATTATTTTTGGTAGTGAGGAATGAACCCAGAGGAATTTTATCTCTGACCTAAACCCCTAGCCTATTTTGTTTTGAAATAGGGTCTCACTAAGTTGTTGAGTGTCTTGCTAAGTTGCTGAGGCTGGCCTCAAACATGAGATCTTCCTGTCTCATTTCCCCCAAGTACTGGTGTTACAGGAGTATGCCACGATACCTGACAAAATTAATCATTTTAAAATAAATCTTTCAGTGGAATTTAGCACATTCACAATGTTGTGTAACTGTTTCAACTGTATAGTTCCAATAGATTTTCATTACTCATAAGAAATCATCTACCAGTTGGGCTTGGTGGCGCACGCTTGTAATCCCAGTACTTGGGAGGCTGAGACAGGAGGATCTCAGATTCATAGCCAGCCTCAGCTACTTAGTGAGGCCCTCTGCAACTTAGTGAAACCCTGTTTCAAAATATAGGGCTGGGGTGTATCTCTGAGGTAGAATGTCCCTGGGATCAATCCCCAGTACCGCAAAAAAAAAAAAAAAAAAAAAAAGAAATCATCTATCTATTATGCATTCATTCCTTTCTATGACTAACTAATGATCCTTTGTATACATATACAACATTTAGCATATCCATCGGTCTATCAATGGATATTTGGGTTATTTCCACTCTTGGGTTATTGAGAATAATCTTGCTATGTACATTCATATGCAATTTTTGAATGCCTATTTTCAATCCATTTGTTTTGTCGCTAGGATTGAATTTACTGGGTAATATGGTAACTCTATGTTTAATTGTTTGAGGAACTATCAAACTGATTTTCATAGTATTTGAACCACTTTGCATTCATATCAGCAAAAAATGAGTGTTCCAATTTCTTTACATTTCCACAAACTATTATTTTCCATTTTACATCCTTCTGGGTATGAAGTGATATCTTATGGTTTTATTTTGCATTTCTTTGATGTCAGATGTTAGTCATCTTATCATATGTTTGCTTATTTGACTATCTTTGTGAAAATGTTTTCCGAGTTCTTTACTGATTCTTAAATTGGTCTTATTTTTTCTTTTGCGGTTGTCGTATTTTATGGCTTGTATATTCTGGATATGAGATTCTTGATATATGATCTGAAAATATTTCATATGATTCTGTAGGTTGTCCATTCACCTTTTCTTCATATTTACTTTTATACACAAAGTGTTTAATATTAATAAAGTTCCATGAGCCTAATTTTTCTATTTTTTTCTCTTGTTTGTGCTTTTGATGTTATACCTAAGACTCTATGGCCAAATCCAAGGGCATGAGAAGATAGCTAGATATATATCTATTTAATAGTGTTATAACTATAGTATTTCCCCTTTATCCATGATTTTTCTTTCTGCAGTTTTAGTTATGTGTGGTCAGCCAAGTTTTGAAAATGTCAAATGGAAAATTCCAGAAAAAAAAAAAAACAATTCAGAAATTCAGATTTAAAATTTCACTGTTTGGTGTGGTATGATGAAAACTCATTCTGTTCTGTTCCATTCCTCACAAGACGTAAATAATCACTGTGTCCAGTATATACTATATGCACTACCTGCTACCTACCCATTTGTCACTTAGTAGTCATTTTGGTTATCAGATTAACTACTACATTATTGCAGTGCATGTGTTCAAATAACCCTTATTCTACTCAATATCAGCTTCTAAGTGCAAGAGTAGTGATGCTGGCAGTTGAATTCTAGTATATCATTGTATCTGATATATTTTGTTATTGGTTATTGTTCATCTTTCACTGTCCATAATTTATAAATTATCATAGGTTTGTATACATATGAAAAAATATAGTAGTGGTCAGTCATCTATATTTACAGGTTTAATATCCATGGATTCAATTAGCTTTAGTTAAAAAATATTTGAAAAATTAGATTTCGTGTGTACTGAACATGTAAAGACTTTTTTGTTATCATTATTCCCTAAAGAATACAGTACAGGGTCACAGTGGTGGGAAGTTAATACTATGCCAAAGGCAATGGATCTGTGGCTTGGGTAAAAATGCAATATGTAAAAGCAGCTGAAGCTGGAAGAAAGAGCCCTGCAAAGTGATATCTTGCAGAATAATTTGCAGCTGGGTAGAAATAACTAATACGTCAAAAAAGGAATGGAAACTAGGAATACCAATTGGCCAAGGTGGCATTGGTTGTATATATCTTGCTCATATGAATTATTCAAAATTGGTTGGCAATGATACACCATGGGTTGTAAAAGTGGAACCTAGTGACAGTGGATCTCTTTTAACTGAATTAATGTTCTGCCAGTCAGCTTTTAAACCCGAGAAAATTCAGAAATGGATTCATATTCATAACCTGAAGTATGTTGGTGTTCCCAAGTATTGAAGATCTGGTCTACATTATAAGAATGGAAAAAGGTTTATGATAATAGATCATTTTGGGAGTGACCTTCAGAAAATAATATGAAGCAAATACTAAAATGTTTTCTTGGAAATCTGTCTTACAACTAAGCTTAATAATTTTGAATATTACGAGTATATTCATGAGCATGAGTGTGCACATGGAGATATCAAGGTCTCAAATCTTCTGAGCTACAAAAATCTTGACCAGGTGTACTTGTAGATTATGGCCTTGCTTATTGGTACTGACCAGAAGGAGTTAATAAAGAATACAAAGAAGATTCCAAAATGTCAATGTCTAGTGTGTTGGGTTCCCTGGGCAAGGGTCCGCGGGACGCAGGGGATGCAGAGCACAACAGGTTCAGCAACTGCACGTTTATCGAAAGCTTAAGCATGATACTTATAGGCAGAAAAACAATAAACAGGCTTTCTTTCATAAAGTCATAAGATATTTTGTGTTACAAGCTTTTCTGTGTAGTTCAGGTAGAAATGCAATAATATTTCAATTTATAAACCCCCTTATTTTGAAGTCTTCTTGTAATAAATCTTCTTGTTCTTTTCCCAGGCTAGTCTGTACTCAAACTGTTAGAAATCAAGAACACAGTTTACCAGTCACCACGTCAAGAAGCTTGCTTCCTTATCATAAGAATAAATTCCGGCAGAACACTATGTGGCTGTAGAAAAAGTCTGCTTTTTCTCACACTTGGTTTTCCAAGTATATCAGCAAACATAGTATCTAACTTCATTTATATCTCAGATAGAGCCTGCATTCAAGGCTGGGAACTGTTTATCCACACCAAAAGATGTCATGATAACACTATCGAATTCACAAGCATCAATGTGCATAAAGGCATGGCCTCATCAAGATGTGGTAATTTGGAAATACTTGGTTATTGCATAATCCACTGGCTTAATGTTCATTTTCCTTGGAAGTAATTTGAAAGATCCTAAATATGTTAAAGATTCCAAAATTAGATACAGAGAAAATATTGCAGGTTTGATGGAGAAATGTTTTCCTGAGAAAAACAAGTCAAGTGAAATTGTTAAATACATGAAATCAGTGAAGTTACTGGATTATACTGATAAACTTCTGTGTAAGAATTTACATGATATTATTTTGCAAGAACCAAAAGCTGTAGGAAGTAAGGATGAAGACAAATGACTTCAGTGTTGTGGAGAATGGAGGTGTGAAAGCAAAAAAGTGACCAAGAATCAAGTGAAAGAAAAGGAAGAAAGCACAGAATCTAGCGTTGAGGATACAGAATGCTCAAATACAGAGGAGGCCATGTAAACCTGTTCAAGAACCAGAAAGAAAATCCAGAAGTTAATCAAATTATGAGAACCAACTTTTCTTTCTTTTCATTTATCTTTTTCTCCTTTTTCTGTTTTTCTTTTTAATTTTCATGTGAGCTGTGGGGTAGGAGCAACAATTCCTATGTCTTTGAAAAACAAACTATTCTTTATTAAATAATCTGCATAATTTATTAAAGGCTAATTTATGAAATTCAAAAATGTTTATATTATACTATTTAAGCTATCCCAATCTGCATGTGCTAAAATGTACATATAAGAAAAATTACTATAACATGCACTTTTTCTAATCTAATTAAATTGTTAACTTCCCAGAGTAGACATAAATATTTGTCAAAATATTTACAAATTATTTTAAAGAAATGCAAAACTTAAATAAAGGTCTCTTTTGCTTGGTGCAAGTAAAAATTAAGAATACAGTACAAAAAGTACTTATCATTTACATTTATTAGACAATATAAGTAATTTAGAGATTACTTAAATATTTGAGATGATGTACATAGATTATATGCAAATGATGCACTATTTTATATAAGCAACTTGAACATATTCGGATTATGGTATCTGTAGAGAGGTCCTAGAAATCCCCTATAGATACTGAGTGACAACCACATGTATGATTATTTATCCTCTTGAAGAACTGACCTTGTCATTATAAAATGACCTTCTTTGTTTTTTTTTAATTTAAATTCCTTTTTATCCATTTACTTGGAATATGATTTTAGCCATGTATTTTTATTAGATAATTTAATCCATTTACATTAAAGATAAATACTGATAGCCAGGCATGGTGCCACACAACTTTTTTAAATAGTATTATTATTTTTTTTTGGCACATACTTTTAACCACAATACATAGGAGGCTGAGACAGGAGGATTGCAGGTTTAAAGCAATCAGCAATCATTTTCAAATTAGTGAGGCCCTCTGCAGCTTAGTAGAACCTTATTTTAAAATAAAAAATGAAATAGGACTGGGAATATAGCTTAGAGGTAGAATGTTCCAGGGCTCAATCCCTAGTAACACACATACACGCAAACATACATACACACACATGTGCGCGCACACACACATACAAGTACTGATAGGCAAGGACTTGTGTTTGCCATTTTGTTAATTGTTTTCACAACGTGTTATAGACTCTGTATTCCTTTCTCAGTCTTTTGCTATATGTCATTATGATTAGGTTGTTTTTTGTGTATCTATGTTAGGTTTTTGCTTTGTGGTGAGATTTACATATACCATTTTATAGTTATAATAGTCTGTTTTGAGCCAATAGCATCTCAACCTTGATTGGATTGAAACTGTAGGACTTCATTCTTTTACTATCCTGTAGGAATTCGTCTCCATTTATCTCTCTCTCTCTCTCTCTCTCTCTCTCTCTCTCTCTCTCTCTCTGTCTCTCATCCAGAGGCATTCTATCTCCAAGGCCTATTTTAATATTTATTTTGAAACAGGGTCTATCTGAGTTGCTGAGATACTTCACTAAGTTGTTGGGGGCTGTCCTCAAACCTATACTAGCATTATAGGCATGTGCCACCACACCTGGCTAGGAATCTATCTCTAATTGGTCTATGGATTTAGCTTTACTGTATAATTTGTTTTCTCCATTCAATTTCTTGTCACAGGATATTTAAGTTAGTTTCAAGCACAACTGTTCTTTTTTGAAATTTCAATTTCTATAACTTATCTTTGTCATTTGTTTAATGAACAAAGACTATGTCACAACATCAACTCATGATACCTTTTAGACCAAGAGTTTCTTGTTTTTTTTCAACATGTTTCCATCTGATTTTCATCCCCATAATTTCACTGAAAATCACCTTTATTAAGAGAACTGAAGCTTTTATGTTGCTCAAAATAATAAACATTTTTATGCTTTTATCTTCCTGAACTTCTCATGAACATTACACATATTTTTGCCACTCCCTCTTCCTTAAAATACTTTCCTCTCTTAGTTTGAACCACATAGATACCTAATTCTCTACTCTCTTAGAAGCTACTCCTATAAATCTATTTTTATTTCCCTTTCAAAGCAAAGACTTCTATCTATTGGAATTCTTAAGATACAATTCTAGATTATCTCTTCCCTATTTACACTCTGTTTGGAGGTTTTCAATAATCTCCACAGCATCATTTACTAACTACATGGAAACTAGTTTTTAAATATATATTTCCAGCCTATACAGCTTTCCTAGGCTCACGACTCTTATACCCAACACCTTATTTTACTATCTTGTATGCATCTCATAACTGTCTCAAATTGGATGCTAAAGTTAAACTCTTCAGTTTCCCAAAACGTGTTCCTCTCCCAGTTTTACTCATCCCAGGAAGCAATAGCAATATTCAGTTTCTTCCCCTGACAAGAAAATATGGAACCACTGGTGTTTATTTTTCCTCAGAATTCTCATGTATACGTACACAAAAATGCATATATATCTAATGTATAAGAAAATCCTGGTGATCCTACTTCCAAAATACCCCCAAATTCATCTATTTTTCTCCATATCCACGGTCATACTTTAGCACAGGTCATTTTTATCTCTTATCTGAGTTACCATTATAGACTTCAAATTGGTCTTCTAATTCTATTCCCATATCCACACCAGCCTCCTATAAACCATTCTAAACAGAGTAACCAGTTATTTCTAATACAGCAGTGTAAATTTAATCATATTACATTTCTGTTTAAAACTTCCAGTGGTTTTCAATGCATTTAGAATAAAATTGAAAATCCTTATTATGACCTACAAACTGAATAACCTTGCCCCTAACTCTCCAATTTTACTTAGAACCACTCATTCTCTCATTCATTATATCTAAACACAATGGCTTTTTTTAGTTCCTAAGAGAAAACCACCTCAGAGCCTTAGAGCTTGCTCTATAATCTTCCTTCAAGATTTTTCTACCAAGGAATTTGTGTGACTATTTATTATTGTTCAGGTTTCAACTTATATGCCAACTCTATACAGAATTCCTTCATGACCATTTTAAATAGTTTCCCCCCACATTATTCTCTGTCATAAAGCCTCTTTGATTCCTTCCTAGCACATAATATGTGTGTGTCTATAACAACTGAGTCTCATCTTTATTACTTGAATCATATTGATCTCTAAAACTAAAATACCTGACCACCTACACTAGTTCAAAAGGACATAGTGGCATATCATTGAGATAGATGTAAAAATAGAAACACCATGTGATTCTTTAAGCACACAGAGTCTCATAAGGGAGATGTTTCCACTTTCCTGAGACTTTCACACAGACTAAAAAGAATATCCACTTTACATTCCTATTTTCAAGGACTATGTGCTAGAGAGAAGACTATTCCCATTAAAATTTTTCAAACTACTGAACATTAATGTCTATATTAAGAAATATAGTGTGCTGGATTTGACATTATGTACTAAGTTTTGTTTGGAAAAAATATCCTTCAGATTCAAAAGACTATGTGTATATAACTGCTGTTACTGTTACTATACACACACTTGATATCCCTAAGAATAAAATTCAAATTTATCTTCTCTTCCTAATAGGATCTTCACAAAAGCTTAATGGCACTTAACCTAGTCAATGACTTCCCAAAATTTTGATTACTGTGATTAAATATCAGGGGTACAAGGCTTGAAAGTCAGTATCAGCCTCTGAGTTGTGCAAGGGATGTAGAACAGAGATCTACATATGAACACTGAGTTTAATCATCCTTTGAAAAAAGATTTGAATGGCAAATGAATGGTGCAGCTGTTTGTAATCAACTTAGCACTGAGATCTCTTGAGAATGTATGATATGTAACTGATGCTGAATTTTGCATTCAAGTTGATCTAAATCAGGTATGTTTCTTTTAAAAGTAGTGTATTCTATAAGGGAAAATATGAATAATAAGAGATATTCAAATTGCCTGTGATTTGGGAGTAGCATTGTTCTTGAATTCCTTCTCCTTTATCTTTCCACTCAAAACAAGCTACACATTTCTACATAGCTAAAATGATACTAATAATGTGCTGTCTGTGATATGCTCAGTTTCCTAATTGATGAACTTATGTGAATTATATACATTCTTTCAATTGATCCTTCCTGTGACTAAAAGCTTGCATTTGCCATATGCTATGGGGCATGGAGGAGCCTAGGATAAATACAGATCTATAAATGAAACTGTTACTGAGCCTGAATGTGAATAAAGCCTCCCTAACTCATTGAAGAAAATAAATTAATGTTCACTCAAAAAGCTACCAAAGCATAAATTTTATTTATGTGAATCATCTGCATGCTTCAATGACAACTGAAGTCTCAGTGGTTATGATTAGCCTTTACTAATCAATAGAACAACCTGCAAATAAACATTTACTCTCACTTAGAATATAAATAAATGGACTCAGAGAGATGCAAATCAAAACTACCTTGAGATTTCACCTAACTCCGATCAGAATGGTAATCATCAAAAACACAAACAACAACAAATACTGGCGAGGGTGTGGAGAATTGGGAACCCTAATACATTGTTGGTGAGATTGCAGATTAGTGCAACCACTTTGAAAAACAGTATGAAGGATCCTCAGATGAATGGAAATGAACCTACCATATGATTCAGCAGTACCACTTTTGAGTATCTACCCAAAAGAATGGAAACCAAACTATCAGACCGATGCATGTGTATCTATGTTTATAGCCACAGAATTCACAATTGTGAAACTATGGAACCAGCCAAGATGTCCATCGACAGATGAATGGATTACAAAACTATGGGATATGTACACAATGGAATTTTACTCAGCCATAGAGAAGAACAAAATCATGTTATTTGCAGGGAAATGGAGGCAACTGGAAAATATTATGTTAAGTGAGATTAGCCAGTCACAAAGTGTAAAGAAGCATATGTTCTCCCTAATTTGCGCATGCTAGGGAGAAGATGGTCTCCAGATGAAAAAGGAGAGACCCTCGAAAGCAAAGAAGTTGATTTAGCCGAGGGGGTTCGACGGGGGTGGGGGGGGACACTAATGTATATCAAGGTCACTCACTAAACTGAACTTGAGAGGGAGGGAGGGCGAGGGAGCGGGGTGGGAATTTGGGGAAGGGGTCAAATGAGAATTGTGAGCACATGTATCGTTATCAATTTGCACCTAACAAAGATGTATGCTTACAATGTACGAATAAAAATAAAAATTTAAATAAATAAATAGACTCTAAGACAGGAAAAGTGACTTACAAAGCATTATACATCCATGAAAGGAAAAATTGAATTCAAATTAGGTCTGTTTGACTTCAAAGATTGACCTCTTAATGACAGTATTTTTTAATATACTTTTATTGGTGCATTGTAACTGTACAATATATTTAAGTGTAGTGTGATAGAAACATACATGTACACGGCACCTGGTATATTTCCCTCTGGATCCTACCCCACTCCCTCTTCCTCCTCATTCATAGTATTGAAATCTATATTAGTAGCTTCATGAATGTACATAGAATGGTTCAAAGTCTTTCCTTCATCAAGTATCTCATTTCCTTCCCCACTTTCTTCCCCATATCCTCTTTCACTATTCTACTGGTATCAATCCTAATTTATTTGAAGTTTCCTGTTTCTCAGTTTCTCCCTAGCTTCCACATATGAGAGAAAATATGTGACCCTTCACTTTCTAAAAGTCACTAATCTCACTTAGCATAATATTCTCTAGTTCCATCCATTTTCCTGCAAATGACATAACCTTATTCTTTATGGATGAATAACATTTAATTATGTGTACATAACACAGTTTATTAACCCATTTATCTGTTGACAGACACCTAGACTAGTTCCATAGTTTGGCTATTGTGAATTGTACTGTAATAAATATGAATATGCATGTGTTGCTATAATATTCTGATTTAAGTTCCTTTGGAAAGATTCCTAGGAGTGGTAAAGTTGTGTCATACTGAGATTCCATTCCCAGTTTTCTGAGTGTTGGGGTAAATGGTGTCAAAGAGAGAAGACCCAACAGTGAGAAACAGGCTTTATTCAGCAATAAAACCTGGAAGGAGGCATCTGACTGGGGAGAGAGCCCAGAAGAGTCAGAAAACCTACAGGCTAGGGGATTTTTATGAGACAAGAAAGGGAAGGGTATAGAAGAAGTCATGTAAGTCAGTGTTGGTGTGGTAGTGGCCAGGTCATCTTGGGGCAAAACAATGGTCAGGGACACTTTCTTTCTTTGTTCCTTTTGTTCTCTGTGCTCCTCCAGCATGATTTTGTGGCCAGATCTTCAGCCAGGCTTTACAGTCAGACCTCACAGTGCCCACACCGAGGAACCTCTATAGTAACTGTACTTATTTGCAATTCCACCAACAGTGGATAATGAATGCATTCTAAAACCCCTTAAGCTTTTAGAAGATTAATTCATCTTCATAAAACAAAAACATAAAACTGAAGTGGACAAGATGAAAACACAAAAAATCTATTTGGAAACTATCATGATGTACAATGTTTTCAACTAGAGTGGCAGTAGTGAGAATGTTAAGTAAAAATAACTAAGAATTACTGGAAGAGTACTTACTAACTCATTGGACATGAACAGAATGGAATGAGTCAATAATCAATGGAACAATAATAGTGCCATTAACTAAAATACAAAATAAATAATATTCAAAAACATATAATATATCCCTTATACATATGAAAGATAAGCATCACATATAATTAAAGAAATGTGAATTACAACTACACTGAGATACTGTATCTCAGCTATCAAATCAGCAACAATAACAAGACTTCAGATTTCAGCTTTGACATATAAAAGGCCTTGAGAGTTGACACTTCCATCCTTATAAGGAGAAAATAAAACAGATAAACTGAAGCCAAGTGTGGTGGCATGTGCTGTTAATCCCAGTACTTGGAAGGCTGAGATAGGAGGATCACAGATTCGAAGACAGCCTGAGAAAGCAGTGAGACTCTCATCAACCTAGTGAGACCCTATTTCTAAATAAGACATAAAAAATCAATCTGGGGCTATAGCTCAAAGGTAGAATGCCTCTGGGTTCAATCTCCAGTACCATACACACAAAAAATCAATAAACTGGTATTAATTACTTTACTTGGACCTGTTAGAGAAATGAAATAGCAGGGCAAGCTAGCATCTGTAAATCTGAAAGAACAAGAGAATATGGAGAGTCACAGCAAAGATTTTCTTACCTAAAGTAGTAATGGGTAGAAACATAAAATACTAGGATCACTCAAATGATAATTCTGACCAGATTAATAGAGACTAAATGAGAGCTTACAAGAGAACTTCATGGCAGCATAGCTTTAGGGAACTCCTGCAAATTAATGGAGTTTTACCTCCAGAAACTCCACTAGGTTATCACAGTAAGGAACAGGAAAGCAATCTAAATGTCTATCAGTGACAGAATGAATAAAGAAAATATGGTATATACATACAGTAAAATTTTATTCAACTTTACAAAGAGATCCTACCACTTGTGACATGGATGAGCCTAGAGGACATTACATAAAAAGAGATAAAGCAGACACAGACAAATACTTTATACTACTTACATGAAGAATCTAAAATAATATAATTCATAGAAGAAGATAACTAGAATGATGAATGCCAGGCTTGGGAGAAAAGGGAAATAGAGATAGTAGTCAAAGTGTACAAAGTTTCTGTTCTGTAAGATGAATAAATCCTAGAAATATATTTTATAGCATATCACCTATTGGGGAAGGGTTAAATGAGAAATGTGTGCATGGATGTCTTTACCTATACTAGCTTGTACCTAACAAATATGTGTGATTACAATGCACCAAATAAGGGAGAGATGAAAAAAAAAAAGATTTGTTAAAGTTACACCCAGAGATTTTGGATCTACATAATGTGGAGCCCACTTCTATTAACCTGGCAGAAACAGCTATTTTTAGCAATTCTATATTGTGTACTTAAAACGTGTTGGGAGTCTTTGGATCACAAAATAATAGTAATAAAGAAGGCTAACATTCAGAAGTGATGAATGTTTATAGCATAGATAATGTAATGATTTCATGGGTACATATTTATCTCCTAACTCATAACATTGTAAACATTAAATATGTACAACAAATTTTTGTATGCTAACTACATCTCAGTACAGTAGTTTTTATAGGCTAAAATAAATATCCAGACAATGCTATTACTGATGAGAATGTGGAAAACAACAATTCATTCATATCAATACCATGCAAAATGGTACACCTAATTTGGAAGACAGGAACTGTTTTGCTTTGTATGTTTTGTTTGTTTGTGGTACTGAGGATTGAACCAAGGGGCTATATCCACTAATCTACCACTAAGCTACATTCCAAGCTCTTTTTATTTTATTTTTTTTTAATTTTGAGAGGGACATGCAAAGTTGCCGAGGCTGACTAAATTGAAACCTCCTGGATCAGCCTCCAGATATTACAGGCATGTACCACCAAGCCCAGTTGGAAAAGCTTTTTTTTTAAGCTAGACCTCGCCTTACCATACAATCCAGCAATTATGCTCTGAGGATTTTACCCAACTGAAGTGAATATTTATATCCATATAGAAACCAGTACCCAAATACTAAAACACCTTTATTCATAATTTCCAAAAATTAGAAGCATTCAACATGTATTTTAATAGGTAAATGGAAAAACATGCCATGGTACATTCATACCATAGACTATTATTCAGTAATAAAAAGAAATGAACTATTGAGTCAAGAAAAAACATAGAGGTATCTTAATATACATTTCTAAATTTAAAAAAAAATCTTAAAAGAGTTACACTTTGTGATTCAAATTATTTGATGTTCTCAAGAAGATAATACTATAGGAAGAGTAAAAGTGGTTACTAGATCTGGGAGTCTAGAAGTAGAAAAGATATTGAATAGGTGAAACATAGGGGATTTTTGTAGAATAGTGAAACTATTCAGTATTATTTTGTAATAATGTATGCATGACATTATGATTTTGTCAAAAGCTATGTAAATTTACATTACAAGGGGGGACCCTTAATATATGCACTTAAAAATCATTTAGGATATCAGGGAATCCCAGGATATAATATGACAAAGAATCTAATTGTATTACAAATGTAGGAAAGACACATTTAAAAGGTTACTTAGAAGGTGTTGACTTAACCTTAAAAATAAGTGGAGAGTATAAAACTAAAAGCAAGACAAACTGCATGCAAACACTGTATGTATCCACTGTACTCTAGTTGGTAAAGTTGTTTTCTATGAGAGTACAAAATAATTCAGATATTTATATACATATGTTGTAATTGAATAATTAAGAAAATGAATTGTGGATGGCAGAAGCTAAATTTCTCACCATTGGATTAGGAAGTAATAGACAAGCAAGGGGAAAAGTCTCCTTGATTAATAATGTAATAAATTTGAGTTGGTGACAATATAAACTCATGTTTAACTTAATGTAAATACACATGATACATGTGTTAGCATACTCAAATATATTTCCCAGTTCTGTGCACTGAGAGAACCTAAAAGCAATGACATCTCAGGACCAAGGAACTTACCTAGCACAGAACTTAATTTCCAATACCATTTTCCTACAAAAGGAACTAGGAATCCTTGAATAAATGCAGGGTTCTAGAACTAGGGTATTAAATAAACAAGATGAGCATGCCGAAAAGTAAGAAATCTTTCAGTGCCAGAACATATGGAAATGATGAAATAAATGAGTGAATGGATGAATGAAACCACAATCAAGGGACTATGTTAAAGGGTCACAGGAACCAATTGAAAAGTACCCATGGCCAAAACTAGAAAAAATTAGAACAAGATAAATAAAGTAATATTGGAATATAATCTAAAGTTTAAAACAAATATCCACAACTGCTTATATTATAGAGTAAATAAATGAGAAAATATAAAAATTTCATGTGCATAATTCCAATTAATTTTTGCAGATACTTTATACTTAAGAAAGAGGAAGGTGGAAGGTAGAAGGATAAGAAGGTGGAACATGGAATGTAACTCCCTACTTGTTAGGTGTACTTTTATGCATAGTGACTACCTTTCAAACTGTATAGTAGGAAAATGATAAAAAATTAACTTTGCAGTGCAGAAGCCTGATAATCAGAAATTCACCAAACTGATCAAGATCAATATCTATAATCAAAAACTATGTCAATAGTATGTATACTTGATATGTGATGAAAATGACACTTTACTTCTACGATCTTCCTACCAAAAACCTATATCCTCAAACTACCCATGAGAAAACCATCAAATTCAAAATGAGAAACATTCTATAAAATATCTGATCAGTATTCTCAAAACTCTTAAGGACATCAAAAAATGCAAATCTGAGAAACCATTATAGTTTAGAGGAGTCTAAGGAAACATGATTTAATGGAATGTTTTATTGTGAATGAATTCTGGAAGAGAAAATGGACATTAGGGGAAAACCAATGATATTTAAATAAATTATGGGCAATACTTAAGAATACAGAATCATTAATTATAAGATGAATCATAATGTGTTATATTAATAATAGGGGAAATCAAATATAGACTACATCATAGTTTTCTGTACTATCTTCACAATTTTTCTATAAAACAAAAGCCTTTCTAAAATAAAAAGATTCCTTTAAAGATGTGCAACTCATTTTCTTATCGAGGCTATGGGTAAATTCATATTCTTGTGGAAAAAGGAATTGTCACTACCCTTGCAAAAGGGAATTTTGACAGTATCTAACAAAAATATACATGTGCTTATCATTCGGACCATAAACCCAACCTCTAGGACTTCACCCCGAAAATACACATTAAGTAATACAAAACAAGATTAATCTCTGTAGCATTTCTTATAAATGCATACTGCCAGAAATATCTTAAATGTCCCCACTTAAGATATTTATTGTATAATCTGTGTTCATACCCACAATGGGGTATCATACGACTGCAAAATAGATGAATAATCTATGAATTGATATGAGGGGGCTTCTGAGATATAGCATTGAATGAATCATTTAAAGTGCAAAAAGTATGTGCATTATGCTACTTTTATGCAATGAAGATGTAAAAATACCAGAATATACATTTTTCTGCTATGTTTTGCAAAAGGAAACATAGGAGAAATCAGAAACTAAAAAGATTGATTACTCACAGAGGGTGAATAGGAACAAGATAGAAAGAATGGTGGGTGCAATGATTTAGAAGGGATTGGGGTAGGAGTGAGACTTCTTTAAATATATCTTTCTAAGTAGTTTTAATTTTTGGAACCATGTTAATGTGTTACATACCTTAAGCAACAATCATTCATCATAGGTTGTGGACTAGAGACATTAGAGCAGCAAGTAATCTTATGAGAAGACAACATTTTGAACTGCAGCTTTTCTCCAAACTCAGGTTTAATTCCAACCTAACAGCTGCATTGCAGCTAAATTATATACATTTATTGCTAAATTATATACATTATTTACCATATAATCTATTAAATATTTACCAACTTTCCAAATATGTCCTGTATCACACTCCACTGTCCTTGTTTCTTTTAGCAATAAATAGAAAAAGCCAAGCCCTGCAGAAGCCTGGAGAAAGTGGCTGTGACAAAGACAAAAACAGGAAAGGAAAAATGAGAAAAGAGGTGCAAGGCAGCAATTTGAGAAAGAGATCAGTGTTATATACTTACCATATTCTTGACTTTCTTTTCCTCTAGCTATGGTGATCATTTCTCTCACATATAGAAGCTACTTTTCTCCAATAATGTATATATGCAAAGGTCTAATAGAAACTCTTCTGTAAATAAGCTATATTAACCCCAGAAGCTATGCTCTAGAATGGCTAGATATTAAAAAGCATGTTAGGAGAGGTTTATGTGATAGGAGAAGTCAAGATACCACCAGCTTGCCTGATTCAGAACTCTTCCCTGCAGGAAATAGAATTGAATACATTTCATAGAATGGGACAGAAGAATAGAATAGAAAAGAACAGTACAGAACAGAACAGAACAGAGAAGAACAGAATAGAATAGAATAGCAATCCATTCAACTCTCCCTATGCAATTTTGTTTCAGTCTCTGAAAAATATGAAAATCATTAGTAGATGTATTGTCAAAAGCATGTATATAGATTCCAAATTATTGATGATGTCAGGATACAAGACAACAAAATAGCTATTTGTTTCCTTCTTGAACAAGATTTTTTATTTTTATTTATTTATTTTTTATGAAACTGGGTCTTGCTAGGTTAATGACGGCTTCACTCAGTTGCTGAGGCTATCCTCCAACCTTCATTCCTCCTGTCTCAGTCTCCCAAGTACTGGGATTACAGGTGTGCACCACCATGGCTAGTTGAGCAAGATTTTTTTAACTTGTTCTTTGTCCCTGGAGTAGGCATCTCAGATATTTCTAGTTAACTACCAAATATGTATTTTCCTTTTCTACTGAAATTAACAGAACCTTTATTTTTAGATGAGCACACTAAAAGACTATTTTCCAATCTTCCTGACACGTGAGGATGGCATATGGTGAAATTTCAACCAATGAGGAGTAAATGGAAGTTCTGTGTGTATCTTCCAGCAGTCTCTTTATAAGGGAAGGGTACATGGCTTTCTTCCTCCATCCGGTGGCTTGAAACCTGAAGATCATGAGTGGAACACAAGTAGTCATCTTAGATCATTAGGGATGAAAGTTATGTGATAAGAATAAAACTGCAAAAATCTGGAAAATATGTCTCTTTGATGACTATGACATTGCTCTACTAGCCCTAGTAGCCTATCTAAGCACTTATTTTACAAGAGACAGAAATCACTCTTTGTCATGTTTAAACTACTTAATTTTAGGTCTTTGTTATATGTGTCTACTTTGTTCATATGAATTAAACTAGATTTATGCACTATTTCCTCACGTCTATTATCTCAATCCACAGGCATTAGGTATCCTTATGTTTGTCTATTACTGTCCAATATTTTTCTGAGAGCAATTATTCATATCTTAATGGAGCAAACACAACTCTGTGGATTATTTAAATCATGGCTTTCTGCTCAGTGTGAAAGTCTGTCTTTGTTCACATTCGCTTGAAGTCAGGGAATACCTTTATATAGTAATTATACATATCCTAAATTGTTTTACTTTCAATTGAGATTGGAATGGCTCACAAATGGGTTAGTGCTGACAATGTGCTGAAACATATTATTGATGTTAACATCCTTGGAGCTGTCAAGACCTTGCTATTGAATTTTTATTTGTCTGATTCAGTGGTTATTTGCAATTACTGTGCAGATATAAATGCATACCATATTTGATTTCTAAAGTCCCATTCATTTCACAAAACTGCCTCAAAATTTCTCTAAACTGCATTTCAGGTCAGAAAACATTTGTTGAATACTTTATCCTATGTTAGGAAATAGGAAGCAAACTGATCTGAGACTCAACATGTCAAGAGTTTCAAATATCAACAGGCAGAAGGCTGTAGACAGTTTTGAAGCAAGCATTTGAATTAAAATCATTCTCAAATAATGGGTACCATAAATGCATTTTTAATTAAATGTAGTCATCTATGGCATCAATACTTCTTTTTAAATCTTCTAGTTTTTTTTTTATTTTGCTTTGCTGAAATATAATAAATCACCTTATTTTTCAGCTTGGATTTCTTGAAATATACTATCAAACATAAAACATCCCCAAAGTGCATTGCTGATGTTTTTATAGGAAGGATATGCTTTAAAATTTGCTTGAATAGATTATAAAGGCTTATGATTAAGACTGATGGTTTTATAAAATTCTAAAGCACTATTTCTATACCAGTAATTTCTTCAGAAAAATCAGGTGTCATCTTCCTTAATTATTTTTATATTTAAAGTCAAGGTCTATGTCTATTTTACAACTAAGTTATTGCCTTTTTCTCTTTATTTTGCAAGGTTAAATAAAGAAAAATGTTCTCAAAGTTATATTGACAAATATATACTATTTTTTTCAATCAAATACTGAAATATGAAACAGAAGGATTGCCAAGAATATTAGCACTGAATGGCATTGTTTATAGATCTTTAAGCTCATTTGATTTCGTTTAGCATGTTTCTTCCTATATATTAAGTCTCAGCTCTGTGCCCTCCTGGATGTGGAATTGTTTTCTATGCATTCGTTTTAGCTACTTTTAGGATATATATATCCTGGCTTCCTATTGAATTCTTGGAAATGGGGATCAGCTATCAAACCATTGAATGGCGATGGTATAGATTCCAAGTTTACCTACCTTATGTATGTGAGCACTATTCTACTGTGGACCTTTAATTGCATAACAGGATAGATTGAAAGTAGAAATAAGAAATTTTTGAGTCAATTATAAAGCCCAGCCCAATATTAACTATAATACAAAACAAACAAAAATATATATTTTTTCCCTGTGAGAAAATAGGATTCAATTAACAAATTCATTTAATGCAGCCTTCATTAGTAGCATACTTACATTTTGTCTAAAGTGATGTTTATCTCAGAATAAAAGAAAAATCTCAAGAGTTCAACTGCATTTCAAGAATATGTAGTTCCTTTAGGAAAAAATGTTGGAGTCTCCTGTGCCTTATTTTTTTTTACTAGTACTCTATTTTTCACAATATAACATAAAGGTATTCAATATTTCCTTGTACATTTTGTCTGTGTTTCCTAAGTGGATTATGTCTTACGTTCCCACACTAAGTAGGAAAAAAACTTGATTTCAACTGACAGATGCTAGCAGAAACTATTAATTCTTCATGTAAAGCCAAAGTTAGGCAAATATGCACCAAATGTTCTATAGCTTTGGAAATAGAAAATCAGTCAACCAACTGGGCATGGTGGCGCATGCTTGTAATCCCAGCATTTGGGTGGCTAAGACTGGAGGATCCGGGTTCACGGCCAGCCTCAGCTGCTTAGTGAGGCCCTCCACAACTTAGGGAGACCCTGTTTCCAAATAAAGAATAAAAAAATAGGGCTGGGGGCATAGCTCGGAGGTAGAATGCCCCCAGGTCCCATCCCCAATACCACAAAAAAAAAGAAAGAAAATCAGTCAACCAAATTAAAGAGTACACAGTGCTGTAGGGGCAACATAAACCCACTCAATGATCTAAAATGTGGATTTTCTCATCCATCTTTATTTCCTGTTGGCTTCAGTGCCAGATGTTTTAGAAATTCAAGTATCTTTGACATCCTTGCCTTTCTGCATCTGGCTTATTTCACGTAACATCATGTCTTCCAGTTCTATTCCTCTTTAAATAACAAATTATAAGATTTCAGTCTTCTGTATGGTTGGATAATACTTCGTAGTGTTTGTATCACGTTTCCTTTTTTTTTTCCAGTACTGAGGATGGAACCCAGAGGGGCATTCTACCTCCAAGCTACACTCCAATCCTATTTTTTATTCTTTATTTTGATACAGGGTCTCACTAAGTTCCAAATGGCCTCACTAAGTAGCTGAGACTGGCCGCGAACCTGGATCCTCCTGTCTCAGCCTCCCAAGTATTGGGATTATAAGAGTGTGCCACCACGCCCAGCCCTGTATCACATTTTCTTTATCCATTCATTGATTAATGGGCACCTAAAATGATTGTATATCTTAGCTATTATGAATAATGCTACAATAAACATGGGAATGGAGGCATTTTTTGATGATAGGATGATTTCATTTCCTTTGATATGTAACCAGAAGTGAAATATCTGGGTAATTTTTTTGTTTTGAGGGGATCCTGTTCTCCATAATGGCTAAAAAAATTACATTCCAACCCACAGTATATATGAGAATTCCTTTTTTGAAATCTCCTTACCAGCATATTTTTTTATGATAATAGCCATTCTGACTAGGATGAGGTGGGTGTGTCTTGATTTTCATTTCCCCAAGGGCTAGTGATATTGAGTATTTTTATATTTTATATAATTCTTGGTCATTCATATTTCTTCTTTAGAGAATTGTCTATTCATATCATTTGCATGCTTTTAATTAGATTGCTTGTTTTTATTGTTGTTTTCTTAGTTTCTTATATATTCTGGATATTAACCCTCTATAAGACAAGTCATTGGGAAATACTTTTTTCTATTTTGTAGGTTGTCTCTTTATCATGGTGATTCTTTCCTTTGATGTACAAAAGCTTTTTACCTTAATGTAATCTAACTTGTCAGAATTTATTTAATTTCTTGTACTTTTGGGGTCCTATCCAGTAAATCATTGTCTGTATCAATATTTTGACATTTTTCCCTATGTTTTCATCTAGTGCTTTTAGGTCTTGCATTTAGGTCTTTGATCCATCTGGAGTTTATTCTGTGAAGGCTGAAAAAAGGGGCTTAAGGTAGTTTTGATTTGCATCTCTCTGATTGCTAATGATGTTGAACATTTCCTCATACATTTATTGGCCATTTGTATTTCTTCTTTTGTGAAGTGTCTATTTAGATCCTTTGCCCATTTTTTGATTGGGTTATTTGTTTTCTTAGCTGTGATTTTCTTGAGTTCTCTGTATATCCTAGATATTAGACCTCTATCAGAAGAGTAGCTGGCAAAAATTTTCTCCCACTTTGTTGGTTTTCTGTTGAGGTTTTTGATAGTTTTCTTTGCTGCACAGAAGCTCTTCAGTTTAATGCAATCCTATACATTGATCTTTGAGTTGATTGTGCTTTTGAGGTCTTGTTGATAAAGTTTTTGCCTGTGTCTATGTGTTAAAGTGTTGGGCCTATGCCCTCTTCAAGTAGCTGCAAGGTCTCTGGTCTAACTTCCGGGTTTTTGATCCACCTTGAGTTAACTCTTGTGCAGGGTGAGAAAGTGGGGTTTATTTCCATTTTCCTGCATATGGTTAACCAGTTTTACCAACACCATTTGTTAAAGAGGCTATCCTTTTTCCAGTGTATGTTTTTTGGCTCCTTTGTCAAAAATCAGTTGACTGTAAGCATGTCGGTCTGTTTCTGAATCTTCTATTCTGCTCCATTGGTCTGTGTGTCTGTTTTTGTGCCAGTACCATGCTGTTTTTATTACTGTGGCTTTGTAGTAAAGTTTAAAGTCAGGTATTGTGATGCCTCCTGCATGATTTTTATTGCTAAGAACTACCTTGGCTATCCTGGGCTTTTTGTTGATCCAAATGAATTTAAGGACTGATTTTTCTATGTCTGTGAGGAGTGACCTTGGTAATTTCATTGGTATTGCATTGAATTTGTAGATTACTTCTGGGAGGATGGCCATTTTGATGATATTTTTTCTGCCTATCCAAGAGCATGGTAGATTTTTCCATCTTCTAAGGTCTTTGTCGATTTCTTTTTTTAGCTTTTTGTAATTTTCCTTACAGAGGTCTTTTACCTCTTTGATTAGGTTTATCCCTAAGTATTTTATTTTTGGGGGTGCTATTGTGAGTGGAATTGTTTTCTGGATTTCTTTTTCAGTGGTTTTATGGTTGGCGTAAAGGAAAGCTTCTGATTTTTTAAGATTGATTTTGTATCCAGACACTTTGCTGAATTTGTTGATCAGTTCTATAAGTTTTTTGCCTGACGTTGTTGGGTCTTCTAGGTATAATATCATGTCACCTGCAAAGAGGGATAGTTTAAGTTCTTCTTTCCCTATTTTTACCCCTTTGATTTCCCCCCTCTTGCCTTATTGCTTTGGCTAGAGTCTCAAGTACTGTATTAAACAGAAGAGGTGATAATGGACGTCTTTGTCTTGTTCCTGTTTTTAGTGGGAACTCTTTCAGTTTTTCTCCATTTAATATGATATTGGCTGTAGGCCTATTGTATATTGCCTCTATGATTTTGAGCTATGTTCCTTCTATTCCAATTCTCTGCAGTGCTTTTAGCATGAATGGGTGTTGGATCTTGTCAAATGTTTTTTCAGCATCAATTGAGATGACCACTACCTTGAGATTTCACCTAACTCCAATCAAAATGCCAACCATCAAGAACACAAACAACAAATGCTGGCGAGGGTGTGGAGAAGTGGGAACCCTAATACATTGTTGGTGGGATTGCAAATTAGTGCAACCACTTTGGAAAACAGTATGGAGGATCCTCAGATGAATGGGAATGATCCTACCATATGATCCAGCAATACCTCTACTGGGTATCTACCGAAAAGAACGGAAACCAAACTTTCAGACCAACGCATGTGTATCTATGTTTATAGCTGCACAGTTTACAATTGCCAAACTATGGAACCAGACAAGATGTCCATCAACAGATGAATGGATTACAAAACTATGGGATATGTATACAATGGAATTTTACTCAGCCATAAAGAAGAACAAAATCATGTTATTTGCAAGGAAATGGATGGAACTGCAAAACATTATGTTAAGTGAGATTAGTCAGTCACAAAAAGTTAAAAATCGAATGCTCTCCCTAATATATGGAAGCTAGGGAGAAAATGAGACATAAGAGAGACTCCAGATGAAGAAGGAGAATTCTTAGGTGAACAAAGAATTTGACTTAATGGAAGGTGATGGGGGAGGGAGACACCCTAATGAGCATGATGTACTTTCAGGAACACATCAAAGTCAATCACTAAACTGACCTTGAGAAAGAGGGAGCAGGAGGGAGTGGGGCGGGGATTTGGGAAGGGTTAAATGAGAAATGTGTGCATGGATGTCTTTACCTATACTAGCTTGTACCTAACAAAGATGTGTGATTACAATGCACCAAATAAGGGAAAGATGAAAAAAAAAGGATTTTTTAAAGTTACACCAGGAGATTTTTGATCTACGTAATTGGGAGCCCATCTCTATTAAAGTGGCATAAACAACTAAGACATCTGTAGATCAGCTTCAATACTTGGTGCCTACCTGGCCCTGGGAGCCCATCTCTATTAAAGTGGCATAAACAACTAAGACATCTGTAGATCAGCTTCAATACTTGGTGCCTACCTGGCCCTTGTTTTCCTCCTTGGTGGGAAGAGTTATCGGATTAGCAGTAATAGTCATTCTAGGCTTGTGCAATCTACCACTTGTTGTACGCCTTGTGATCAATGCCTATGTTAGAATACGAGCAGATTTACATGGAATGAAAATGCAAGCACTGCCTCACACAGGGCCTGGTAGTCAATGACAGGTTCGATTTTCTCAACCTAAGACAGGGCTCGTTGAATGACTCATTGAGACCCCATGATGGGTAAGATTAAGCACCTGGTAGGAAACAACGTAAGACAGGCACAGTCCTTCGTGCATTTTAACATAAAAACGGGGGAGTTGTGGGAACCCAGCTGGGCCCTCTTCCCCCAGGCAGTTGCTGTCTGCATATATGAGTAATTATACTGACTCTTCTGCTATGGCTCCATTGGCGTTTCAAAGTCTGGAGATTGCTCCTAAGATGGGTAGATGAAAGACCCTCCCACTTCTTAGAAAGTAAATATATGACCCTAAAGGATTATGGTTTTATGACTCTAGAAAATTTGCTTGACCAGGCTATGTTAAGAATGTGGGCTATACATGTAAAATGAAGAAGTGGTGCTATTTGTGTTCTGACAATGATTGATATGTCATAAATGTCTATGTAACCCTGTTGTACTTAAGAAACATGTAAAAATACGTGCTGAAAAATAATAATAATAAAAGAAAAAGGGCTTAAGTTTCAGTCTTTTGTATGTGTATATCCAGTTTTTCTCATACTGCTTATTGAAAAGACTGTTCTTTTCCCAATATATATTTTGGCATCTTTGTTGATACTCTATATTTCTGGGTTTATTTCTTGGATCTCCACTCAGTTCTATTCTGTGTCTGCTTTTATACTAATACTATAATATTTTTAATAATATTTATAATATTTTTTACTATACTTTCATAGTATGTCTTATATCAGGTATTGTGATGTCTCCATATTTATTATTTTTGTTTAAGATTGTTTTGGCCATTCAGGATCTTCTGCACTCCCATATTAATTTTAAGATATTTTTTCTACTTTTGTGAAGAATTTCATTGGTATTGTGAGAGAGATTTATTTTCTGTACACTAATAATGAATTTATTGGAACAAAACCATGAAAAAGTCCTATTCAAAATAGCTACAAAAATACTTAACCAAAGAAGTGAAACCATCGAGAATCTAACAAGAGAGCCTACACCATGGGAGAAGATCTTTGCCATCTATTCTTCTGATAGAGGACTCATATACAAATAACTTAAAAGACAACACTAAAAAAACAAATAATCCAATCAAACTAAATAGACACTTCACAAAAGAAGAGATATAAATGGCCAATAGATCCATGAAAAAAATGTTCAACATCATAAGCAATCAAGAGATGCAAATCAAAACTACATTGAGAGTCCATCTAACTTCAATCAGAATGACAATCATCAGGAAGTCAACAATGAATGCTAGTGAGAATGTGGGGAACTAGGAACACTTCTACCCTATTGCTGAGATTGGAAATTAGTGCAGCCACTATGAAGAACAGTGTGACGGTTACTCAGAAATCTGGGAATGGATCCACCATATGATCTAGCTGTACCACTCCTGAGTATCTTCCCAAAGGGACTAAAATCAGAATATGATAGCAATATATGCATATTCATGTTTATAGCAGCACAATTCACAATAGCCAAATTATGGAACCAACCAGCTATCCATCAATGAATGAATGGATTACAAAATTTGGGAATATACACATAATGGAATTCTACTCAGCAATCAAGAAGAACAACATGATGTCATTTTCAGGAAAATGAATGGACTTAAAGAACATTATGTTAAGTGAGGTTAGCTAGTCACAGAAAGTGAAGGGTCATATATTTTTTTCTCATATTCAGAAGCTAGAGATTAAGAGGGACTTTAGATAATTAGATAATGGAGGAGAAACTCCAGTGGAGCAAGGGAGGTGGTTTGGGGGAGAATTAATGAAGGAAACATTTCCCCTGACATTTTGTACATAACGAGAGTGGGGAGGGAGCCAGGGTAAGCCAACAAGTGCTGTGTCCATGTATGTCACTATCACTATGAAATACATTTTGATGCGAGACTATAATGCACCAATAAAGGAAAAAAATTAAGAAGTCTCTATAATGAAAGATTTAAAAAACTGATGAAAAGATAGACTAATAGACAAAAGAGATGGAACTGACTCAAATGTTCATGGGCTGGAAGAATTACTATTGTTAATTAATGATATTTATATATACTGAGATGTTAATTTTTGAATGTTTTTTAAAAGGGACTGTGAATTTAGGTATAGATTATGGAAAGATAGTAATGAAGGGAGGAAGGAAAAAATGGTGGTTATATAGCACATTAAGCACAATAAGTACTCCTCTTAATTTCAGTGCAACATTGACTTACGGCTGCCATTGTATTTAAATCTTTCGGTGTTTGTTCTCTTAGGTGAAATAACATAGGAAATTAAGTTAAGAAAGTTAGAAAGACAGGTTAAACATGAAAGCAAAGATGGCTTGAGCTCTGTATTTTATTTTAAAAACTTCTCTGTGTTTTTATTTTAAAAACTTGTCTATGTTTTACAAGCTTTACTGAAACTTAATGATATGATTACTTGGAAAGATATTTTAAATAATTGATTTTTAATTAAAAATAAAATGTCCACAGTACCCAAAATGATGTACAGATTCAATGTAATACACATATGGCTATTAAACAGCTAAAATATGGCTAGTGTTACTGAGGGATTGAATTTTTATTTTATTTAACATTAGTTATATTAAGTTTAAATATCTCCATGTGGCTTGTGGTGACCATATTTGACATAGTAATTCTACACCCAACAGCAATGACTTTTCATTAAGGCCAGATTATCTTCCATGTTTTTTGCCAAGATAAAGACTCCTAAAAATATTTTTTCTGACAGTTCATGTTGACAAAACTCCTCTGAGTTACCAGAACATCTTAAGATGTATTTCTCTCTCACAATATTTTACTTATCCCCATGCCAATGATATTAAATAAAATATTTTAAGTTGCATGGTATGTTAGATAATGCAACTGAAGCCCAGAAAATGAGATACCATACCACACTGACCTATAAATGGTAGAATCTGGATGAGAACATAGGTGTCCTGAATTCTTCACAAGGGGACTTATAACTAATAATTTCACATATTGCAGTAGAGTGATCTTATACATCTCTTTCACTCCTCACTCCCAGGGCCACAGATAGAGTCCAGTATTACAAATTATTACCAAAATAACACAGTTCAAGTAAATACTATAATTTTCAACTACTGATATGGGCACTTACAGAATCACAGTTTTTTTTCTTTTTTCTTTGCCTATTTGCACAGGCTGATTTAGTGACATTTTTAAATGGTCTCCATAAACAAATTTCTGGTGTTATTTTATGCCTTTGGGTAGATATTTGTGTTGTCCCATCGTTTCCAGTTATTTAAAATTTGCTAAAAATATTACCCAGTATATCACAGATTTCACATGCTATTGGTAAAAGTGGTTGACAAAGTTCTTAAACAGATGCTTTATCACGGTTCTTTCCTGGTTAGATACAATTCAAGCCAAATGAATGCACATTTCCATGATTAACCAAATACAGATGTATATCTTAGAATTAATATCTTATGCACACATAAAATTGGCATCAGCCAAATTCCCTACGATTCCCACATATACTACCATTTTTTATTTTTTTAATTTGGTGCATTGTAATTATACATCATATTGGGCATAGAGTGACAGAAAAATGCATGCACACAACTCTTATAGCATTTCCCACCTTAGGATCTTCCTTAGTCCATAAACCTGGTTAAGTGGTCTAGAAAAAAAACAATTCTAGTTCATATGGAAAATTTTAGGGACAGAGACACTTTGGGACAGAGATTCTTTAGTAGATCATGATTTATCTCATATTGCTTTGCTATAGGCATAAAAGCAAGGACCTATGATTAGATAATCTAAGGAATTTTGGCCTTAAATTTTAGCTATCACCATTGCTAGGGCATCAGTAGAAGATAATTGTGTTGAGTTATTGGGGAAAATGTCTTGACTTTAGAGTAAGTCTACACACATTTCCTTTTTCTTTCTGGTTCAACTTGTCTTCACTAAAATTAATTTTGAACTCTTTAACACACCTAAATTTGCTATTTACCAAAATATGGGAGGATTTACCAAGATATTGGCTTCCTCTTTCAGCAACCACACATACAATTTTATTGCAATACTTATTAAAAAGTGGTCCCAGGGGACATCTACATTAGAATTACCTGAAGGAAGTAATCTGTAAAGTGTGCATTCTTGACTCATTATCCAGATAATACTCATGCACAGCGAAGTTTTGGAATTACTGCTTTAGTGAAAGTTTTCTCTTTGCAAAATAGTCTTCTAGGTCTCATGTAAATGAAAAGGACAACAGAAAAGTATAATACCTTAGATACTTAAGAATTTGCAGTCATCTGACCATGACTCAAAACCATACATAAATTTCAATTTTAAATTCATTTACAGCAATAATCCACTAACCAGAAAAGAGTGAGAGAAATTATGGTACACCTAAAACAACATTTTTAACTAAAGCAGACATGTAACAGCTCTATTCAGTTAATTTGATTTATTGCTAGATCCGATTTATTGCTAGATCAGTGATCATTAAAAGTAGAGACCTAGGGTACTAAGATGCAATAGTAGATATTTTTTCAAGGACAGAAAAGTGTTACTAGTTTTATAAATTAAACATACATTATCATATACCCACTCTGTAAAAAGTAATAAATTTGTTACTATAGGTCTAGGCTGAGTAGTAGGTCCTAATGTAGTAGGTTAATGAGAAAAGTTTCATGCTTTACACTTAACATTTATGTGAGAGTAGAATATCATCAACTGCAACATTTGCTTACTAAATCTATGTTCTTATTTTTTCAAGAACTGTTAAACCAACAGGGACCGAAAATAGGGCAGGATAGATGACTGTGTGTGTGTGTGTGTGTATAGAAAAGCAACTTATCAGATGTTGAATCTTAATAAGATACCACATATGTTTTTCAACATTCCCCTATGAGGTTTACCTAAGTACAACTTCTGGACAAATCAATGTAATGATTACATTATCTTATATGATTGTGAAACAACAGACTAGTTTAGCTCTTGTAATTTCAAATGTTTATAAGTGGGGATAATTTTGAAAGAGGTTAACTTGTGCCTACAATATCTATTATTAATAAAAAATACTTACTTTCTTGAAATTAAATGTATTTACTCTGCCTTGTAATTCAAGCACCTTATATACTCTGGTTCAGGCAAATTGTCAAGTTTATTCAGTCTAGGATAAATCAATACAGCTTGAACAAGAAAACAAGATTACTATCTCTATATCTGGAAGTTTATTGTTTCTGGGTATCTTTTTTTCTTTATATGACAGCACTTATTCTCAACCAAGTTAGAACATAATGATAGCCAAGGTGAGTGTTTTCAAGGAATTCAACCATCAGTGAGCACATATTTGGGAGGAAAAAGCATACTGATGACATCTTCAGGGCCTACTATAAGCAAATAAATAATTATATAATGCCTACCCTTCATAAATTCTTGGGAAAGCACTGCTGCAACTACTAATTTTAATAATTAACTTAGAATGTCCTCCTGGAAGCCCTACCAGGAACTTGATAACTATCATGTTAAACACTGAGTTTACTGAGACTATAATAGTAAAGAAGTATAAATTCTTACTTCATGGACCTTAGGCTATTAGAGCATACACAAGTAAAGTAGATGTAAGAAATATTGCAAATAGGAATATAGATGCTATTATGGTTCTAACACAATTTTTAAATAATTTTATTGGTTTTTGTATTATACATCATAGTGAGGTCCAAAGTAATACAAACATACATACACATAGCACTTGAGCCTAGGGAAGAGAAGCTGAAAACCCTGAGGGACAAGTGGGTAAAATGTGTCCAGGAACTGACAGAAAACCAGTCAGATTGGAACACAGAGTTTATGGTGGAAGCATAAAGAAAAATATAAGATAAAAGGGAGAAAAACTAGAAGTACACATGAAGTTGGATAGAGAAGGTGGGACTGAATCATTATCTTAAAGTGCAAATTATATATGCAAATGGGATTGGATGGAACTTTTCTCCTACAGTGACCTAGAATTAACTGAAGATGTTAATGTTTCTCTATTTATCCTATTTTATTTTAATAGGACCTTTGTGCTAGAGAGACTGGATCCTTCACTGATGCATCAAAGGAAAATACATGAAAGAACTTCCAACATTAACTGATATTCAGATTCTTAGTTACTTCAATTTGAGCATAATTTCAATCTACTCTGAAAGTCAAGTTACTCTAGGGTCTGTCATATTGTTTCATTAGTACATTATAACTATTAGTTCAAATTATAAAATTTCCAAATTATCAGACCATGGTACAAATACAGTTATATAAAACCATTTAAATATTTAATAAACAGAATGTCAGGGCTTGAAGGTACATAGTACAATGTATTCCATCAGTCATATTTGTAGGTTATTTGCTAAAGACATAAAAGCTAGGCTATAACTATTCACAACTGCTGACCTCATCACTTACACCTGACAAAAACTTTTCGCCAGAACATTTGTCTTTGAGACCATTTTAATGACTTAGAAGATATGTAGCAAAGTTCTATAGACCTCACCATGTGCAAAAACATTGGAGAGGCAATGGATGTTTAGTAAAAGATTTATGGGTTATTTGCTTCCAAGACAGTAAAGCAGAAGTTCTAGGGTTTGAATTTTTTCTCATAGAATATATTGGTGGTTAGGGTCACCAATGGTCCCAATTTGGGAAATAATCTGGCTTTAAACTACAAGCTGCTACATAGGTATCAAAGTTAAAAGTTTCAAAATCAATCATATAACAGTAGTAAGTATTAGAATTTAAGTATGTAAACAGTTGAGTCTATGCTGTCTTTGGCCTGTGTAATATTAAAAGATACTGTAGAGCAAAAGATTGGAAACCTGCTTGGAAGTGTTAGAAACGAGTCATACTCTTTATTTCACTTGCCTCTTTCTAATGGTGATTGGTCTACATAATCCCTTTTCATATTATGTATGTCTATTTCTTTAGCATTTTATAGGAAAAATTAATAATATATATTCTTGTTTGTTTTTATTTTATTAGTATATTGCAATCATACATCTTGATGAAGTTCAGTGTGGTAGAGAAATACATGTACACAGCACTTATTTGGCCTTCCCCATCCTATCCTATTTCTTTCCTCTTACCCCCTCCCCATGCTCAGCATAGTGATTGACTTTGATAAATTTGTGTATATATCCATTGAGGTATTTTCCTCTTCCCCCCTCAGTTAGGTCGCCTTCTTCACTCATCTAAGATTTCTCCTTCATTGGCTGGAATCCCTCCTATGTCCCATTTTCTCCCTAGCTTCTGCATATTAGGAAGAACATCCAATGTTTCACTTTTTATGACTGACTAATCTCACTTAGCATAATGTTTCCAGTTCCATTTCCCTGTAATTTTCCAGTTCCATTTCCCTGACATAATTTTGTTCTTTATGGCTGAGTAAAATCCTATTGTGCATGTATCCCATAGTTTTGTAATTCATTCATATGTTGATGGTCATCTTGGCTGGTTCCATAGTCTGACAGTTGTGAATTGTGCAGCTATAAACATAGAAACACATGCATTAGTCTGGTAGTTTGGTTTCCATTCTTTTAGGTAGATACCCAGGAGTGATATTGCTATGTCATATGGCAGATTCGTTCCTATTCTCTGAGGATCCTCCACATTGTTTTCCAAAGTGGTTGCACTAATTTGAAATTCCAATAACAGTATATCAGAGTTCCTACTTCTCCATATCTTCCCATTTGTTGTTTTTTGGGGGGGTTAATGTTTGCCATGCTAATTGGGGTTAGGTAAAATCTCAGGGTAAGTTTTATTTGCATCTCTTTGATTGCTAATGATGGTGAACAGTTTTTCATGCATTTATATTTCCTCTTTTGTGAAGTGTCTATTTAGTTCCCATGCCCATTTTTTGATTGGGTTATTTATTGTTTTTGGCAGTGAGTTTCTTGAATTTTCTGTATATTCTAGATATTAGTCCACCATCAGGTAATAGTTGGTAAAAATCTTCTCTCATTCTATCAGCTCTCTGTTGAGGTTCTTGATAGTTTCCTTTGCTTCATAGAAGCTCTTCAGTTTAATGCAATCGCATGTATTTATCCTCATTTTAATTTATTTTGCCTTTGAGGTCTTATTGAAGAAATTTTTACCTGTGCCTATATGTTGGAGTGTTGGTTCTCTGTCCTCTTCAAGTAGCTTCAAGGTCTCTGGTGTTTTCAGGCCTTTGATCCATCTTGAATTGACTCTTGACCAGAGTGAGAAAGTGGGGTTTATTTCCATCTTTTTGCATATAGATAACCAGTTTTGCCAACACCATTTTTTGAGGAGGATATCTTTTTACAATGTATGTTTTTGTCTCTTTGTCAAAAATTAATTGACTGTAAGTGTGTGGATTTCTTTCTGAGACTTCTATTCTTCTCCATTTGTATTTGTCTGCTTTTGTTTCAGGATCATGCTATTTTAATTACTATGGTGCTGTAGTATAGTTTTAAGTCAGGTATGCCTCCTATGTGGATCTTATTGCTGAGAACTACTTTGACTATTCTAGGTTTTTTGGAATAAAGCTCATTTTTAAGATATTTACAATGCCTATACAAGCACATGAGAGGACCTTCCATCTTCTAAGATCTTCTTTATTTATTTTTCAAATCTTTTTATAATTTTCCTTGTAGAAGACATTTATCTCCTTTGTTAGTTTTATTCCTCAGTATTTTATTTTTTGGGGGGGTTGTTGTGAGTGGAAATGATTACTGGATTTCTTTTTCAGTGGATTTATGGTTGGCATACAGGAAAGCTCCTGATTTTTTTAAGATTGATTTTGTATTCAGACACATTGCTGAATTTATTAATCAGTTCTATAAGCCTTTTGGTTGAGTTTACTGAGTTTTCTAAGTATAATGTCATCTGCAAATAGAGATAGTACCAGTTATTCTTTTCCTATTTCCACTCTTTTGATTACCTTCTCTTGCTTTATTGCTCTGTCTAGAATCTTAAGTACTATATTGAAAAGGAATAGTCTTGTTCCCATTTTTTTTGGGGGGGGGGCTCTCACAGTTTTTCCCTTTATTGGATGTGGGCCTCTTATATATTGCCTTTATAATGTTGAGGTATGTTCTTTCTATTTCAATTCTCTGCAGTGTATATAGCATGAATGTGTATTGGATTTTACAGAATGTTTTTCAGTGTCTATTGAAATGATCATGTGATTCTTTTCCCTTAGTTCTGTTTATGTGGTGAATTACATGGATTGTTTCTTGTATGTTGACCCAGCCTTGCATCCTTGGGGTAAATCTGACTTGGTCATAGTATATAATTTTCTTGAAGTAGTTTTCAATGCACTTTGCTAGTGTTTTGTTTTGAAGTTTTGCGTCTAAGTTCATCAATGATATAGACCTGTAGTTTTCTTTTCTTGGGCTGTCTTTATTTGCTTTGGGTATTAATGCGATGTTGGTGTCATAGAATACATTTGGTAGCATCCCTTTTCGTTGTATTTCATGAAATAGCTTAGGAAGTATTGGGGTTAGCTCTTCTATAAAGTTTTATAAAATCTGGCTGGGAAACCATCTGTACCTGGGCTATTCTTTGATGGTATCTTCTTTATTCCTGCTTCAATCTCTTTGATTGCTATTTGTCAGTTGAAATGTTTTATATCTTCTTGATTCAACTGAGAAAGGTTGTGTGTGTCTAGAAATTTGTCAATGTCTTCTAGATTTTTCCTTTTGTTGAAGTATAGTTTTTCAAAGTAGTTTCTGATGATCCTCTGAATTTCCACACTGTCAGCAGTAATATTACCTTTTTCATCTCTTATTTAATAATTTCTTTTAGTTAGGTTGGCTAGTGGTTTATCCATCTTATTTATGTTTTTGAGAAACCAGCTTTTGGTTTTGTTGACTTTTTGTATTTTTTTGTTGGTGTTTGTTTGCTGTTCTTGTCATTGTTGTTGTTATTGTTGTTCTCTACATCATTGATTTCTGCCATAATTTTAATGATTTTTTTGTATCCTACTGGCTTTGGGATTAGACTTTTCCTGTTTTTCAAGGGCTTTGAGGTATGTCATTACATTATTTATTTGGCTATTTTCTGTTCTTTTTGGTGAGCACTCAGTGCTATGAATTGTATGCTGCCTTCATGATGTCCAACAGATTTTAATATATTATGTCTCTATTTTCTTTTGTTTCTTAATTTCTCTCCTTATTTCGTCTATCATGAATTCATCATTCAGCAGGGAGGTGTTTAGTCTCTCTGTGTTTATGAGGTTTCTCTAAGTCTTCTTATAATTGATTTCTAGTTTCATTCCATTATGTTCTGAAAAGATGCAGGTGGTTACATGACTTTTTTTTTAATTTGCTGGCACTTCCTTTGTGGTTCAGGATATGGTCTGTTTTCGAGAACATTCTGTGAGCAGCTGAAAAGAATGTAAATTCAGCTATAGTTGAGTGGAATATTCTGTATGTGTCTAGTAGGTCCATTTGGTTTATGGTGATCCTTAGGTCTGAGGCACCTTTACTCACCTTTTGTCTAGAAGATTGATCTAGTGGTATAGGGGAAGTGTTGAAGCCTACGAATATTATTGTGTTGGGATCTATGTGTGACTTAATGTCATGAAGAGTTTGTTTTATGTAAATGGTTGCACCTATGTTTGAGGAATAAATGTTGACTACTTGATATACCCTCTTTTTGGTCTGTTCTTCTTACCAGAGAGAAATGACATGCTTTGTCTCTTCTGATAAGTTTTCTCTAGTGCTAGTTTGGGAGACATAAGTTCTTTCTGCTTCTGTTTGTCATGTAAGATTTTTATTTCCCTATAATTTTTTTAACTGGTGCACTGTAATCATACATCTTTGTTAGGTACAAGCTGGTAAAGGCATACATACAAACATTTCTTATTTAACCCTTCCCCAATTCCCACCCCACTCCCTCACCATCCCTCCTCAGGTTCAGTTTAGTGATTGACTTTGATGTGTTCATAGAAAGTACATCATGTTCATTAGGGTGTCCTCCCTACCCCCTTCACCTTCCATTAAGTCAAATTCTTTGTTCACCTAAGGATTCTCCTTCATCTGGAGTTCCTCTAAAGTCCCATTTTCTCCCTAGCTTCCACATATTAGGGAGAGCATATGATTATTTACTTTGTGTGACTGACTAAACTCACTTAACATAATGTTTCCAGTTCCATTCATTTCTCTGCAAATTACATGATTTTGTTCTTCTTTATGACTGAGTAAAATTCCATTGTGTACATATTCCATAGTTTTGTAATGCATTCATCTGTTGATGGACATCTTGGCTGGTTTCATAGTTTCGCAATTGTGAATTATGTGGCTATAAACATAGATACACGTGCATCAGTCTGATAGTTTGGTTTCCATTTTTTGGGTAGATACTCAAAAGTGGTACTGCTGAATCATATGGTAGGTTCATTTCCATTCATCTGAGGATCCTTCATACTGTTTTTCAAAGTGGTTGCACTAATCTGAAATCTCACCAACAATGTATTAGGGTTCCCAATTCTCCACACCCTCGCCAGTATTTGTTGTTGTTTGTGTTTTTGATGATTACCATTCTGATCGGAGTTAGGTGAAATCTCAAGGTAGTTTTTTTGATTTGCATCTCTCTGATTGCAAATGATGTTGAGCATTTCCTTATTCATTTATTGGCCATTTGTATTCCTTTTTTGGTGAAGTGTCTACTTAGATCCTTTGCTCCCCCCCTTTTTTTGAGGTACTGGGGATTGAACTCAGGGGCTTTCTACCTTCAAGCTATATCCCTATTTTGAAACTGGGTCTCACTAAGTTGCGAAGTACCTCACTAGGTAGCTGAGGCTGGCCACAAACCTGGATCTTCCGGTCTCAGCCTCCCAAATGCTAGGATTACAAACATGTGCCACCATGCCTGGCTCTCCTTTGCCCATTTTTTGATTGGGATATTTGTTTTCATAGCTGTGAATTGCTTGAGTTCTCTGTATATTCTGCATAATAGTCCTCTATCAGAGGAGTAGCTGACAAAAATTTTCTCCCACTCTGTGGGCTCTCTGTTGAAGGTTTTGATAATTTCCTTTACTGCACAGAAGCTCTTCAGTTTAATTCAATCCCATGTATTGATCTTCCTTTGAGTTGCATGTGACTTTGGGGTCTGGTTGAGAAAGTTTTTACCTTTTCCTATGTGTTAAAGTGCTGGGCCTGTGCCCTCTTCAAGTAGCTGCAAGGTATCTGGCCTGACATCCAGGTCTTTGATTCATCTTGAATTGATTCTTGTGCAGGGTGAGAAATTGAGGTTCATTTCAATTTTCCTGTATATGATTAACCAGTTTTGCCAACACCATTTGTTAAAGAGGTTGTCTTTTTTCCAGTGTATGTTTTTGGCTCCTTTGTCAAAAATCAATTGACTGTAAGTGTCTGGGTTTGTTTCTGAGTCTTCTATGCTGCTCCTTTGTTCTCTGTGTCTGTTTTGTGCCAATACCATGCTATTTTTTTTTTCAGAACTGGGGATTGAACTCGGGGGCTTTCTACCTCTGAGCTATACCCCCAGCCCTATTTTTTATTCTTTATTTTGAAACAAGGTCTCACTAAGTTGCAGAGGGCCTCACTAGGTAGATGAGGCTGGCTGCGAACCCGGACCTCAGGTCTCAGCCTCCCAAATGCTGGGATTACAAGCATACGCCACCATGCCTGGCTATTTTTACTAATGTGGCTTTGTAGTATGGTCAGGTATTGTGATGCCTCCTGTTTGTTTCTTGTTGTTAAGAAATACTTTGGCTATTCTGGGCTTTTCTTTGTTCTGAATGAATTTAAGGACATATTTTTCTATGTCTGTGAAGAGTGACTTTAGAAATTCAATGGGTATCGCATTGAATCTGTAGATCAATTTTGAGAGGATGGCAATTTTGATTATATTTATTCTGCCCATTCAAGAGCATGGAAGATCTTTCCATCTTCTAAGATCTTCATTGATTTATTTTTTCCACTTCATAAAGTTTTCCTGATAGAGGTCTTTTACCTCCTTGATTAGGTTTATCCCTAAGTATATTATTTTTCAGGGTGCTATTGTGAATGAAATTGTTTTCTGGATTTCTTTTTTAGTGGATTTATGGTTGGCATACAGGAAAGCTTCTGATTTTTTAAGATTGATTTTGTATCCAGACACTTTGCTGAATTTGTTGAGTATTCTAAGTTTAGTATCATGTCATCTGCAAAAAGGGATAGTTTTAGTTTTTCATTATCTACTTTTACACTTTGATTTCCTTCTCTTGCCATATTGTTTTGGCTAGAGTCTCAAGTATTATATTGAACAGAAGTGGTGATAATGGATATCCTTGTCTTGTTCCTATGTTTAGTGGGAACTGTTGGATTTTTTTCCCATTTAATATGATGTTGGCTGTGGGCCTATTGTATATTGCCTTTATGATGTTGAGGTATGTTCCTTCTAATCTGATTCCCTGCAATGTTTTTTAGCAGGAATGGGTATTGGATTTTATCAAATGCTTTTTCACCGTCTATTGAAATGATCACAGGATTTTTGTCTTTTATTCTATTTATGTGGTGAAGTATATGAATTGTCTTCCATATGTTGAACCAGGCTTGCATCCCTTGGTCATGATATACAATTTCCTTGATGTGGTTTTGAATGTGCATTGCAAGTAATTTTTTTAGCAGCTTTGCATCTATGTTCATCAGCAATATAGGCCTATATTTTTCTTGCTTGAGCTGTCTTTATTTGGCTTTGGTATTAAAGTGATGTTGGCTTCATAGAATGTGTTTGGGAGAGTTCTGTTTCTTTCTATTTCACGGAATAGTTTGAGGAGTATTGGGATTAGCTCTTCTGTAAAGGCTTTATAAAATTCACTTGGAAAACCTTTGACCCTGGGCTTTTGTTTGATGGTAAACTCTTTATTGCTGTTTCTATCTCTTTGATTGCTATTGGTCAGTTTAAGTTTTCTATATCTCCTTGACTAAATTTATAAAGGTTATATGTGTCTGGAAATTTCTCAATTTCTTCTAGATTTTCCATTTTTCTTTTGGAGTATAGTTTTTCAAAGTAGTTTCTGATAATCCTCTGGATTTCCACACTGTCAGTGGGAATATCACCCTTTTTATCTATGATTTTGGTAATTTGGGTTGATTCTCTATTTTTTTCTTTTGCTTAAGTTGGCTAATAGTTTAATCTATCTTGATTATTTTTTCAAGTAACCAGCTTTTGATTTTGTTGATTTTCTGTATTCTTTTTTTATTCTCTACTTAATTAACTTCTGCTCTGATTTTTAATAATTTCCTCTCTTCTACTGGCTTTGGGGTTAGATTGTTCTTGTTTTTCAAGGGCTTTGAGCTGTGTCATTAAGATATTTATTTGGTGATTTTTCTGTGCCTCTCATGTGGTCACTCAGTGCTATAAATTTTCCTCTTCGTACTGACTTCAAGGCGTCCAAGAGGTTTTGATATGTTGTGTCTCTGTTTTCATTAGTTTTTAGGAATTTTTAATTTCTCCTCTTAGTTCCTCTATGACCGATTCCTCACTCAGCAGTGTGCTGTTCAGTCTCCATGTGTTTGCATGGTTAATCTGGGTCTTCTTAGAGTTGATTTCTTGTTTCATTCCATTGTGGTCTGGAAAAATGCAGGGAATTATGTTACATTTTTTGAATTTGCCAGTGCTCACTTTGTGGGCCAGAATGTGTTCTATTTTTGAGAAGTTTCCATGGGCAGCTGAGAAAAATGTGAATTGAGTTGTAGTTGGGTGACATATTCTGTATGTGTCTAATAGGTCCATTTGGTTTATTGCATTCTTTAGGACTGATGCATCTTTACTGGCCTTTTGATTAGAAGATCACTCTAGTGATGTCAGAGGAGTACTGAAGTCTCCCAGTATTATTTTATTGTGATCTATGTATGACTTTATATCATGCAGAGTTTGTTTTATGAAAGTGGCTGCACCTATGTTTGGGCATAAATGTTGACAATTGTTATTTCTTCTTGCTGTATTGTTCCTTTTACTAGTAAAAAAAGACCTTCTTTGTCTCTTCTGATAATCTTAGCCTCGAAGTCTAATTTATCTGATAGCATAGTTGTTACTCCTGTTTGTCTTCAAGTTCCATTGGCATGGATTACCTTACTCTAGCCCTTCATCTTTAGTTTGTGGGAATCTTTAATTATAAGATGTGTTTCTTGCTGGCAGCATATAGAAGGATTATGTGTTTTAATCCATTTTGCTACCTTGTGTCTTTTTATTTAGGAGTTGAGGCCATTTATATTCAGTGTTATTATTGAGAGATGATTTTTAATTTCTAACATTTTGAGTTTTAACTTCTGTTTTTGGTGGTGTTTATTCTTCTTGCTTAGTTGTTTGCTTCCTGGAAATTATTATTTCTCTGGTTCTGACATTTACTTGTTAGTTCTTTGTATTTAATCTCTTTGAGTATTTTCTCTAGCGCTAGTTTGGAAGACATAAATACTTTCAGTTTCAGTTTTTCATGGAAGGTTTTTATTTCCCTGTCAATTTTGAGAGATAGTTTTGCTGAGTAGGAGAATCTTGCCTGCAAGTTATTATCTTGCAGAGTTTGGAATATGTTGCTCCATCCCCTCTTTGATTTCCTGACTTGGTTTTGGAGGTCTGGAGTGATTCTAATTGGTTTACCTCTAAATGTTACTTGATCTTTTACTTTTGTTGCCTTTAGGAGTCTTTCCTTGGCCTCTACATTATTCAATTTGATTATTATATGGTGTGGTGAACCTCTTCTTTAGTCTTGTCTAGTGGGGGTTCTATATGTTTCCTGTACCTGTGTGTCAACTTCTCTTTCTATGTTTGGAAGATTCTCTGATATTGCTTCTTTGAAAAGATGGTTTATTCCATTAGTTTAAAATTCTAATCCCTCTTCTATGCCTATTATTCTTAGGTTAGCTCTTTTAAAATTGGCCCAGATCTCATCGATATCAGATTCATACTGTCAAATTTTTTTTCTAGATTATGTACGATGGATTCGTTTTTGGAATGGTCATCTTCTAGGAGTGATATTCTGTTTTCCATGTGGTCTAATCTATTGTTTATAGTTTGTATTGATGCATTCACTACAATCATTGCATCTTTCTCATTTTTTACTTCCTTCAAGGCTTCTCTTTGATTCATGTTCAGGGTCTCACTTTCTTTGTTTATTTGTTCCTTTATATCTTTCCAGTTGTCTCTGTATTATTTCTGGAAATCTCGTATCATTTCTACTATTAAAGATCTGAATTATTCTTCTGGTCATCTCTGACATTCTGTGTTGGTGAGTTCTGTTATTGTGGTATTGTGGTGGCTCATTGTTTCTTCTTTGTTATTTTTCCTTCCCATGGTTTCCCTGTTCTTAAATTTATATCTTTGCTGCTCTTGGAAGCTTTCTCTCAATTTATAGGTTTCTTATTTTTATTTTCTCTCTGTGAATACTATCTTTTACTGAGTTGCAATTGCTCTAGGGCTCTAACCTTTCTCTGATCTTGCCTAATGGGTGTTTTATATATTTTCTGTACCTGTGTGTTGACTTCATATTCTATGTTTGGATGGTTTTCTGATATTCTTTTAGAAAGATTTTTGTTTCCTGTGATTTCAGCTTCTATACCCTCTTCTATGTCTAGTATTCTTAGGTTTGCTCTTTTAACGTTGGCCTATATTTCTTCAATATCAAAAACAATACCATTGATGGTTTGTATTGATGCCTTCATTTCAATTAATTACATCCTTCACTTTCTTCAGAACTTTTTTCATTCCTTTTCAGGGTATCAGATTCTTTGTTTATTTGATCCTTCATTTCTTTCAATCTCCCTCTGAATTCTTTTGTAAAGCTTATATATTTTCTACTATTAATGTTCTGAATTGTTCTTCTGGCAATCTCTGCAATTTTGTGTTGCTGGGTTCTGTTTTTGTGGAATTGTGAGGACTCATGTTTCTTTGCTATTGTTCTTTCTCATGATTTTAGGTGTCTTAATTTTACATATTTGTTGCTTGTCATAGCTCTTTCTTACTCTGTAGGTTTCCTATGTTTAATCTCTCTCCCTTTATAGTATCTCAATCTAAATGTAGATATTTACTTTGAGGTATGCCTTAAAAGTTGATCGCCTCTACTGTATGGGTATTCTCAGATTTCTGCTTTGTGTTTCTCATCCTTTAATACTGACTTTGAATTTATGCCCTGTATCACTCCATTGTTGTTTTGCCTGTAAATCATTATTACGTGCTTGTGGTTTCTCTTTACTATATTTGCCTGTTTCCATGGTGATGTTAATGGGTTCCAGGTGTTAAGGTCCAGGGATCTGTATTTCACCTCTGTAATAGGGAGTAGACTCAGAGATGTGAGCAGAGTAATGTTTCCTGCTCATTTTTAAACTTCAATGTGTGGGATATTAGGCAGTTCCACCTGACATCTGTAATTAGTTTGTCCTTAGTGTTTGCCAGTCCTTTCTGGTAGTTCTCCTATCTGATCCAACCTCAGTAGTAGGGATTTAGAGGAGTCAGCTGTTACATACAAGGGCAAATTGTGTTGTATTCAATGGTGAAGTGTGAGTGAGGAGGTAGGAAGTAGAGTAAGGAATGCAAAAATAAGGTAAAGAATAGAATCAAGCAGAATAAGAGTTTGAGTGCAGTTAGGTAATATATAGTTAAGATTAGAGATAGTGAAAATAAAGAATTCTAGTAGCCAATGTAAAATATTTGAGTATAGTGATATGAAATGAGCTTAATACATGGCACTGGTAGAGAGGTTCACTTGCAGTCCAATAGACAAAATAGAACACAAAAAATATCTTGCATGTATACACATAAGAGGAGAGGAATACAAAAATGTAAGAAATAAAAAAAAAAGGAACCTTAAGAATTGCTTAACTGGGAGTGAGTAAAATTTCTTTGTTGGAGTAGAGCTGCTTTCCCTTGTGGATTTGGATATTCCCTTGCCAGGTTCTTTTTTTTTTTTCTCAATTTGAGACTTGCTTAGAAGAAATGTAAAGGTTATTCAGAAGCTCTTGTTCAAACCTGACTCCCCTGCCTGCTATATCTCCTAATTTGCTGGCCCTTGCTGGTTGCTGGGAGGCAGCTCTATTAGGCTGGGGGTTGGAGGTTTGGCCCAGGATGCTTACCTAGTGTTCACTGAGGTCCTAGCCTCAATCTCCATACCACAAAAGAGAAAGAGAAAAAAGGAAGGAGAGAATAAAGACTCCTGTACTACAAAATAGAAAGAGCAAAAAATGAAGGAGAGAATAAAGATAAGAAAGAGGGAAAAACCTTGTAGAAGGGGTAGGGAAAACCCTACTAATATACAAGTACAGAACAGCAGCAAAAAAAAACAAAGGAACATACAGAACAAAATGGCAAAGAGGGAAATTATATATATATATATATATATATATATATATATATATATATATATATGACAACAATAAAATAGAAAAAAAGAAAGGAAAAAAGAAACCCTTAACTTGGCCTCTGCTGCCCTAATGGGTCTGCATGGATACTTTCAGCCATTTAAGGTCCACTTATTATCATAGCTTCTTAAGCAAGTTCCAAGCATTGTCAATTTCTCAGTACCCTATAGGAATTACATCAATTTGCAGCCCCAATTCTAGGTCTCCTGCAGTGAGTGAGACCCTTGCTCAGCATCTCTCCCTGCCTATGTGGGCACTGAATGCTGCTGGGGCTTGTCGCAGTACAAGTGTTGGACTATGCACTCTCTTCAGAGAAGGCTGAGTTGGTCTGTAGTTTTCAGACCTGTTGCATTTTTCAGAACCAAAGTCTACTTTTGTCCCCACTCCCTCTTTTTTGGGTGGGTGTCTCCTTTCAGATACCCTGTGAGAGTGCTTCACTCACTTCTGTTGCTGGGCACATAGCAGATCAGGGGGCTGCAATGGCTAGGGAAGTAGATGTTGTCATCTTTCTTTTTGTCTTCTTGTCATCAGAGGGTTGTGCGATTCTGTGGCTAGTGATCTTGATGTCTGTGAAGTAGATCTCAGGTTGCTTATTAAAATATTTTTTGGTTCTTGCAAAGTTTCTTACCAGTTTGCTGACCCAGTCCGAGGACCCGGTCTGTGGCTGCTGTTCTCCTGTCTCTGGTTGTTTGCTTTTTTTTTTTTTCCTTTTTTCAGCCTGGGGGTTAAAAGGTGGCCTTGTAGATATTATTGAATTTCTTTTTCTTTAGTTCCCACTTCCCATGAAGGTAATATGAGATGTGAAATGCTGCTCAGTTCGGAGCCCCAAAACAAGAGACAGGCTCATTTAGGGTTTCTTACTCCTTCACCATCTTGGATCGCCAGTAATCTATAGTTCTCCAATAATCATAATTAAGATGATCTAAGCCACACAGCCAGTTGGAATTTTAGCATACTGTCATTGGAGAAGTTTGAAACATCTGCCACTTGACGGTATAGGTACTATGGGAAGAGAATTTAGCTCATATTGGTACTCAACAGACATAGAAATATGGGAAAAATAACTGGTTTGATAAAGATTTGTTATCAGTGGAGGTCTGATATAGATAGTAAGACATAGAAGGTATATAGAAAATAAGACAAAGGATGGGCAATGGTGCCATAATTTTGGTGTACTGTTTTATCCTAAGTATGAAGTAAATATGATTCTTCTAGGGAAATCATAATGCTAAGCAAGTAACTTAAGGCACACAAATCACAGACAATTCCTAGTCCCAAACAGATTGTGGGTTAAGACTATTAATATCAATGCACTTCTGATTCATGACATGAATTTACCTGGAGGATAGTATGTGTTAAGTGAAATAAGCCAAACACAGAAAGAAAAAATACTGCAAATCTCAGTTATATGTAGAATCTAAAAAAGGTGTACTCATAGAAACAGAGTATAAGGGTGTCACCAGAAGTCAAGGAATAGGAAATGTTGGTCAAATTGTAAGATGTTATGGTCTTGCAATTAGAGAATGAAAAAATTATTGAGTCCTAATGTACAGCATGGTGATAGTAGTTGATAATAATGTATTGAGTGCTTCAAATTTGCTAAGAGAATAAATTTAAATACTCTTGCTATACATTTAAAAACTAAGGCTAACTATGTGGAGGTGATAAGCATGTTTATTAGGTTGACTATGGTGATCACTGCACATCGTATATTTGAAAATATCACATTGTACACCTTGATATATATCTATATACATATATGTATATATATGTATATATATTTTTATTTGTTCATAATATCTTAATAAAACTAAAAAATGATTGAAGCACTTCTCTTCCTCAGTGAAGCTGAGTAGGCTGAAATAAACAAGGTACTGGGTGGAGATCACCAGGAACTCCAGCTGCAGAAGTATGTATAATGGGCAAGCCTTGACACTCAAAATGTTTATCTTGCCCAAAGAGGCACAATATATAAACTTCACTTTATATAGACATGATTAGGCTTTTTTTCTTTTGATCTTAAAAACATTGAACCACCTCTTTAGAACAAATCAGAAATCAATTTGTTACTGGACAAACAAGAGACTTACTAGTTAGTCATTATAGGGTACAGGAACTGTTCAATACAGGCATTTTATGTTGGACAGTGACTGATGAATCAATCATATAATCAAATCCTTTCTCTTGTGTAGCTTGACTATGTGTCACATATCTTCCAACTTTCTACCACTCAGTGCTTTGTCTGAGTGTCTCTTCTCATTCTGATCCCCCAACTTGGAACACCCTTGAATATCCCCCACCTTTGAGGATTATTTCAAAATTTATCTGTCATTTGAAGCCTTTCTTGAACTTTAAGGTAAAGTTAGTCCTGTCCTTCTCTATTTCCCTTTCTGATGTCCTCCCATAGAATCTGATTTCCTTAAATGCAGAATTGATCTCATATCTATTTTTCCCCCAGCACTTAACACAGTGCTTGATATATTAATGTTAATAGCTAAACTTTAGTAAAGTTTAGTGTATACCAGAAACTTTTGTGAAGTTTAAATACATTCATTAATATAATCTTCATAGCAACATTATAATATAGTTACTGTTATACACAAGGAAACAAAAAACACATAGAGATTAGACTTGATTCAAGGTTACACAGCTTATAAATTTCAAGTAAGATTCAAATTCAGTTAATCTCACTTCAGGGTTAGCAGGTTGTCAATAAATATTTGTGAAGGGCAATGAATAGAATGTAGCAATAGAAAGGGAACTTAGAAATCACTTTAGAAGTTCTCTTTTCATAGATGAAAAAATTATACCTGGTAGTCACAAAAAAGAGGGTCACTAGTTAGTGACAAAATAGAAATTAGAACTTGGATTTTTAAATGTTTTCTCTGCTTAGTGTTGTTCTCCAATGTTATCTCTAAGAAAGTTTTAAAAAATTATTTTTAAGAACTCATAACAATTATGTGTCGGTACCTGGCTGAATTCATTTGTCTTAACTTGAATTAAATTTAGCAAAAGATAAGGAAGAGATCCCCTCTATTCTACTTCTAGGATGGAGGTCCTTCTGCCCTTGCACTGTTATTTATTATCATATTTTATTCAAATGCAAATAAGGTCACTTTCTAAATCACAAATCCATTTTAATGGATCATTAAACCAATTCCCATGCATCTATAATGATGGATGATGCCCTTATCCCTAACTTGCCCCCACAACAACCTTTCTCTATTTTGTATCTCTTTTTTAATACACTATATACATGGCCTTTCATGTTTCTTCTGTTTCTACTTATTTTATTTTTGCCCACTTTCCTCTACCCCTAGAACTGAAAATGCCAGCACAACAGATCTTACTGTTCTATTCAGTTTCTTCTGAATTTGACATTTATCATCCATGGATAATAAGAGTCATCTTTCACATTGAAGTGATTGGGTTGGCAGAAAGTTTTCTTCTTTGTATGTAAAACTTACCACGTAAATTATTGTCTTCTCCCCCTTCAAAAAGTTTGAGTGAATCTTTGTGTCTCAGAATACCCAATGGATTCTCTTGATGGATGTATACTTTTTGTTAAGGTCTGGGTGATTCTTGGAGCCTGAATGTGTATGTGTAATATTTTTTCTGTCAATTTTCAGATAGAAGCAATATCATAGGACTTTATTGTGCTCTAGAAAAAGCAATAAACCCTTCTTCAAACTTCCTAATATAGCTCAGTAAAAGAAACTGCACACCAATAGGACATTTTTTCTTCAAAATAGCAAAGCAGAATACAAAGTAAACCAAAGCATATGAACAGAGAAAAGAGTTCAGGTATTTTAGAAACTGAATTTCAGCAATAACTTACTTAAAAAGAGTTCCTTGGCTAAGGCTTGAAGTCTCAACACAAATCATTGGTCCTTAGTTCATATACTCCTACTCCTTCAGAGCCCCAAATACAAAGCAAGAGAAATACTAGAGTGACAAATGGAAAATATTCCATCTAGAATCTAAAAATACTTTGCTGCTGGTATAGTGGCTTGCCTAATTATCTCAGAAATGTGTGTATTTGATTTTTTTCTTTCTATTTTAATTTTTTCTTTGACTTTTCTCCAGTGTGAGTTTTGAAGTGTTTATCTAAAGACCTCAGGGTCTACCCACATAGGAAGGAAGCACATTGCTACTTATACAAGTTTGAGGTCATTTTTGGAACAATGGAAATTTATCACAGAATCTCTCCTTTACCTATCAAAATATATCTTTCACATAGAATTTTCTGCCACAATAAATTTAAATGGTTCATATTCTAGAATAGGAATCACAACAATGTCATTTCTTTGAATTCATGTCCCAAGGAAACCTTGCAAAAGAAATCCAAAGCTATTCTGAAATAGCAGTAGTTGGTGCTAGCAGAGCGGGTACTAAGGCACTGCAGTAAACCCAAAAGCTCTCAATATGCAGCTACTATGACAATAAAAGGAAAACTTCATGGCTGAATTTCTTCATTTTATACAACTGATCAAACATTAGGACCATCATAGATGATAATCCATTAAAATGGTATTTATTACATCAAATTCTAATTACTAAACTTGCCTTTAAAACTTTGAGGGGAGGGGACTGGAAATTTTACATTTTCCATAAAACTGATTTGTAAGTCTGGATAAAAGAAAATCCTTGCGACTATCTGGTGGATCACTCACTATTTTTCTTGTGCATTCTCTTTTATTTCTTAGCCCTGCCTTTGTAACTGATGAAGGTTTAGCCTAAATACCCTCTGCTCATTAAAGAAACTATTATATATTACATTTTACTTTCATCATTATTTCTCAGCCCAGTTCAAAGTTAAGGAAAAATGGTCTTGTCAGCCACCTACTTTTTCAAATGCACTGTAACCACATGCAAGTGCTGTTTTTTCTAGGTTTTGTGAGGAAAAAAATAATTTAGTCCATATTTTTTAAAAGTGTGTGTGCGTATATATATATACACACTACATCAACCTGGAAGTCAGGCAATCTTTTATAAAATATACAATATACTAAACTATTTGAATGGATATCAGTGTTTTCTGTTAAGTGAAGCCACAGCATTTACATCTTTATGAGTGTGTGTGGGGATTGAACCCAGGGGTATTCTATCACTGAGATACACCCCCAGTCCATTTTATTTTGTATTTTTTAAAATAGAATCTCACTAAATTACTACACACTCACCTCAAACCTTCAGTCTTCCTCTCAACCTCCCAAGTACTGGGATTACAAATGTGTATCACCATGGTGGGCTCCTAGAATTTGTAATATTTTTAAGGATGTTTTCTACTCTTGATCTTTTGAAGTCAGGAGTTCAAAGTTCAGCTCTATCCAAAAAGTCAGACACAATATGATGTTTCAGAAATAATTGTTCATCTGTAAGTCATGAAGGACAAGGTTGAAGTAAGGACTTCAACAATGATTTAAGTGGATACTCACATTTCCTCTTTTGGGTTCCATTATAAAAGCAGCACTTCTCTGCTTAGAAATAAAGATTATTCTGCTTCATTGGCCTTAATCTACAACAGACCTATAAACTCAAATTTCCCACAGGTTTTGGTCATCTCTTAATGTGATAAAAACTATGTATCTGAAAGCTTTTCCAGCAAAGTGACCATTTAGATTACTCTCCCCACCCCAGTTATTCTCCATTAGTTCATATTAATCCCATTTTCATGGTTCTGGGGATTGAACCCAGGAGCTTTCTACCTGGGAACTTCACCTGCAGCCCTATTTTATTTTTATTTTGAAACAGAGTCTTGTTAAGTTGCAGAGGGCCATATTAAATTGTGGAGGCTGTCCTTAAACCTGCTATCCTCCTGTCTCAGCCTCACAAGTACGGTGTGTGTGTGTGTGTGTGTGTGTGTGTGTGTGTGTGTGTGTTACAGGGGATTGAACTCCGGGTTTTCTATCTCTGAGCTACATCCTCACTCACATATTTCTTTTTCTCAAAACAGGGTCTAAGTTGCAGAGGGCATCACTAAGTTGCTGAGACTGGCCTAGAATCTGCAATCCTCCTATCTCATATTTCCAAGTACTTGAGATTACAAGTACATATCACCATGCCTGGCTTCTCAAGTACTTTTAATCCTTTAATACATATACTATATTGCTTCCCTGTGAAATCTTCCTTAGTCATCCCATCCACCTTTCCTCTGATAGCCTTTTGTATACCTCTATTACTACATAGAGATCAATATTTATCAAAATCTTTTATGAAGTATTTCTACTAGTAAAGGAGAAATAAAGTGAACTTTCAAAGAGTCTAGATGAATTAGAATAAGGTGATTTAATACTATGAAAAAGACAAAATAATATTCAGAGGAAAATTGATAATGCTAAACATATATTAGGAGTCAATGCCATCAAATCAGTGCCATCAGATTTCACTTAAAATTCAGAAAAAAAGTAAACTCAAAGAATAAGAAAACAAGCATTAAGAAGAAATGGAAAATTAATGAAATGGAAATCAGTTTTAATTAATAAAATAGATGATCATGTATTTCAATAATTAAAAAATAAAATATTCATATCAGTAATGAGAGTTGATATAATTATAGATTTTATGGTTATTAATATGAGCAAGAATATTTTTAAGAACTTTATGACAATAAACCTAAAAATATAGATGAAATGAATAAACTCCTTGAAAGAAACAGGCTATTAAAGATTGCTCATAAAAAAATAGAAAATGTAATACCTTCATAGCTATTAAAGAATAAATTTATAGTTAAAAATTTTCTGACAAATAAAAGCACAAGCTTTGTATGAATTCACTGGTGAAGTCTATCTATTATTTAAGAAAGAATTAACATCAATTATTTAAAATATCCTCCAGAAAACCAAAGAGAAAATTTATATGCCAGCCCATTCTATAAGGCCATCATTATCCCAATAAAAACCTATAAAAATATTACAAAAATACTTCAGACCAATAATTCTATTGAATATAAATGAAAATCCTTAACAAAAATTTTGTAAATAACATAAAAATATTTTTAAAAATATCATAGCCCAGTGGAGCTTAGTCCAGCAAAGTTATCAAAGTTGGCTTAATATTCAAAATCAATGTAATTTACCATATTAACAGATTAAAAAATATCATCATAATATATGCAGAAAAAGTATTTGTCAAAAAACATTTATTTCTGATAAAAAAGCTCTCAACATAACTAGGAATAGAAAGAAATTTCCTCAAAATGATAAAGATCATAGATAAAAAAACCTATAACCAGCATCCATCACTGATGAAATACTGAATTATTTTCTCCTAAGATGAGGAATAAACCAAGTGCATCTAACTTATATCACTTCTATTCAACATTGTACTTAATGTTCTAGCCAGTTTAATGAGGCAAGAAAAAGAAGTTAAAGACATTCAAGTCATGGAGGAAACACTAAAACTATTTTTATTCTCATATGATGCAATAATCAAGGTAGAAAACCCATATGTTCTACAAAAATTAATTCTAGAACTCATATGTGAGTTTAACAAATATACAGGATATAGGTTTAATAAAAATCAATTGTATTTATATATGCTATTAAAACAATAGGAAATAAAGTACAGAAATAATCCTACATATACATGGTCAATTGATTTTTCACAAAGATTCAAAAGCAAGTCAGTGGAGAAAGAATAGTCTTTTAAAAAATATTACTAGAATATTTTAATATTCATACACAAAAAAGAATGAATGGAAGAAATCTCAACCAATACCATGAACTATACACAAAATAAAACTCAAAATAATTGTAGGACTAACTGTAAGTGATAAAACTATAAACTTCACAAAAGGTAACATAGGGATAAACCTTATGAATTTGGATTAAGCAGTGGTGCCTTAGAGATTACACAAAAGGTATTAATCACAAAATAACATTGATAGACTGAACTTTATCAAAATTAGGAACTTATATTCCCAAATAAGTAAAAGAAATAACAAGCCACAGCTTGGAGAAACATTTTCAATCCATGTAACTGAAAATGAATTTGTATACAAAATATATAAATAATTCTCATTTTCAAAATAAGAAATACAATAAATAATGGTCAAAAAGTTTTAACAGATATGCCAACAAATAAAATGTTATAAACACATGAAAAAATTTTTCACATTTTTAATCTTTGATATATGCAAATTAAAAATACCATGTAATCTTATATACACCTATTAGGATAACAACAATGCAAAAAGTATGTCCATACTAAGTGTTGGTGAAGATGTGGAGGAACTAGAACTTTCATAAACTGTCAATGAGTATATAAGATGGTATAAACACTTTGGATAACAGTTTAGTAGTTTCCTAAAATGTTATGCATCATAAAATATTAAACACACAATTTAACAAATCTTTAACACATGATTCAGCATTTATACACCTAGGATTTTACCCTATATAAATTAAAATGTATATCTATACAAAGACATATGAATGTTCATAGTAATTTTGTGTATAATAGTGAGGCTAGAAACAATCTAAATGTCTATCAACAATTGACTTTTTAAAAGTTTAGTGTCGGGCATGGTGGCACACACTTGTAATCCCAGTACTTGGGAGGCTGAGATAGGAGGATCACAGTTTAGAAGACAGCCTCAGCAAGTAGTGAGACTCTCATCAACCTAGCAAGACCCTGTTTCCAAATAAGAAATAAAATTGGGCTGGGGGTATAGCTCGAAGGTAGAATGCCTCTGGGTTCATCCCCCAGTACCACAAGAAAAAAAAGTTTGTTATGTCCATGAGTAGAATACTAATTATCAATAAAATGAATGAATAATCAATACATACAGCAATATTGATAAAAATCTCAAAATAATTTTCCTGAATGAAAGAAGCTAGGTGATGAAGAATGCAAGTCCAATCGTTATATTCAGTCTTTCACCAGTAAGTATGATGAATGCTAGCTGTAGGTTTTTAATAGATAACCTTTATCATACTGAGGAAGTTTCATTCTATTCCTAGTTTTCGTTTTATTGAGTTTTTAAAATCAGGAATAGATGTTTGTTTTTGATATGTACTTTTCAATATATGCAGAAATTCTAGAAAACCTAAGTAATCTATAGTAGCAGAAAGTAACAAAAATGTTTGCTTAGAGAGGGGAATTGGAGTGGAAGAAGCAGGAGAAAACACTGAGGGGTAAATGATAAGCTAATTATCTTGTGACACTAATTTCATGGGTGTATACGTGTGTCAAAATTTAGAAAAACTGTATACTTTTAATAATGTGAACTTTAGTTTAATATAGCCTTAAAATGCCATGCAAATAGTGCATACTATTTCATCTTGTGTCAGGTTATTATAAGAATTAATATATTGTTTTAAATTACTTACTACTGAAGAAGAGTAATGTTCAAAATATCTCCCTATATTGAGCCTATGATTTTGTGTTCACTTTGAGATACTGCTTCATGCATACAATTTGAGGAACTGTGATTCATTTGCTCATGGTTCTGGATATTTTAGTCCATGTTAGATGTGCTTCCAGGCAAGCACTGGAATGTAAGTCCTTAGGGCATAATTGCTGGAGCAAAGGGGAGAGAGCTCGTTATCAGCTCACAGTGGCAAAGAAGAAAGGAATAAGAAGCTGCAACAGCAGGCCTAAGACACACAGAATATTTCACCAAACTACAAGTGAATTCACATTTTTCTCAGGCTGCCCATGGAACTTTCTCCAAAATATAACACATCCTGGGCCACAAAGTGAGCACTAGCAAATACACAAAATGTGACATAATCTCATGCATCTTTTCAGATCATAATGGAATGAAACTAGAAATCAACTTTAAGAAGACCCAGAGAAAACACATAAACACATGGAGACTGAACACTACACTGCTGAATGGGTATGGGTCATAGAAGAAGTAAGGGGAGAAATCAAAATATTCCCAGAAACCAAGGAAAACAGAGACATAACATCAAAATCTCTAGGACTCCTTGAAGGCAGTACTAAGAGGAAAATTCATAGCACTGTGTCCACATAAGAACAGAAAATCACCAAATAAATAATCTAATGACACACCTCAAAGCCCTTAAAAAACAGGAACAGTCTAACACTAAAGCCAGTAGAAGAAAGAAAATTATTAAAATCAGAGCAGACTTAAATGAAATAGAGAAAAAAAATAAAACAAGAAAGTGAACAAAATAAAAAGCTGGTTTCCTGAAAAAATAAACAAGATAGATAAACCACTATCCAAACAAACCAAAAACAAGAGAGAATCAACCCAAATTACCACAATAAGAGATGAAAAAGGTGATATTACCAATCACAATGTGGAAATCCAGAGTATTATCAGAAACTATTTTGAAAAACTATACGCCAACAAAATGGAAAATCCAGAAAAAAATTGACAATTTTCTAGACACACACAACCTTCCTAAATTAGGTCAAAAAGTTAAAGAAATTTTAGAGGGAACTCAAGATGGTAACTGAGTGAAACACCTCTCCTCAGGTGCTATAGACCTCGAATCAAAATGGCCATAAAAGCAGCTTCTTGATGGAAGAAAAAAAAGCACCAAAAAAAGTGAACAAAGTAACTAAAATTGAAGAACAGCTGAACAGAACTCAGAAAGCAGACCAGGGAGAGCTAAGGACCCCACATGCATCAGTGACACACACAACACAGCAGTAGTCTCCATTGAGCCAGCCGCCAGGATTGGGGTCTACTAGCACTGAAATATCTAATGACCTCCTGCATACCCAGCAACCAGATGTGGAGTAAGCAACTCCAGAACTTCACACCCTAATCAGGTGGCATATCTCTGCATGAACGACAGTGACCGGAATGCTTGAGACAACCACCTTAAGCCTGTGTCATGGCACCCCAGCTCACCTCTCCTCCCAAAGCCAGAGAAGCACTCAACTGTAAGTCAGCTGTGTGGCGGGGGCCCCTGTGGCAAATGATAGACTCAGTCACCTGCCCTTCTAGTGGTTGGATAGGAGCAGAAGTGTGGGGGAGGGGCAGAGCACACAGGGCATAGAGAACTTACAGGCCTCCTTGAAAATGTCCTGCATTTAGACTGCACACCTGACACCAACAAAGGCAGAGAGAGAGATGAAGATAATGCCTATGGGAAGCATGGAATATTGGGCTTCCACTGGGTCTAGATTCAGTGATACCAGATGCCTGCATAGACAAAGAGTGGAAGAGGGACATGCCCTGTGGAGAGTTAAGAGACACAAGCATACAGTGGGAGAGGTGCCAGGGGAACTCCATGCCTGCACTGATTGAAAGAGCAAATAAGAATGCCTGAAACATACTCAAAAATCTAATATAATGAGTAGACATTTAAAAGCTGAAAATATCCATGCAGATTCAAAAGGACAGAAGAGTCCAATTTGGCTCTGTACTTATATACTTGCAGGGTTTTTGTTTCTTTTTTAAAAATTTTATATTGTTTTTGTTTTATTTATATTTTTTTGTTTGGATGGTTGGTTGCTTTATTATTTTTTGCTCAGTTATTGGTTCTATTCTTCATCCTTTTTACAAGATTCCCTCCCTCTCTCCTAGCTATATTTTTCTTCTCAACACTTTTTTTCTTTCCTTTTTTCTTTTTTACCCTGTTTCATATCAAGACCATTTCATACCAATAAACCTAAATACTCTACATTGACTACCAGAATCCCCTCACATATCCACTGTCTCCAATCTTTACCATATATCACCTTAACACAATCAAATTCTTATTCCAATGGATCATACCTTCTACTTTACCCTATTCTTGCATTCATCACTGTGTACACACTAGCGGACACCTCTAAATATCTACTACAGAGATTGGACCAGAGAGATGAGCCACCAGAAAGGACTGCCAAACAACAAAGATAAATACACTTCTGCCGATAGAAGGAATAGCTCAACATGTCCCTCATTGGAGCCTAAAAATGCAGAGGCCACAAACTGTCCTACTCATGCCTCTGAGATGCATTCCCATAACAGAAGCAACAAATGGACCCTAGATGTCAACATCTGAAACCCACCAATGGCACCATTACAGTGGGCAGAAGAAGCCCTAGGGTAATTGTAACTCAGTACAAGATACTGTTTACAGAGAGAAAATAAAAGTAAGAAACCTGGAAATTGAGAGAAAGCTTGCAAATGCAGCAAAGACATAAACTTAAGAAGATGGAAATCATGAGAAGGAAAAACAGCAAAGAAACAATGAACTACCCAAATTCCACAATAACAGAACTTGCCAACACAGAATGGCAGAGATTACCAGAATAGTTCAGATCTTTAAGAGTTGAAATGATGCAAGATGTCATGGAGAGCTGGAAAGAAATAAAGGAACAAATAAGCAAAGAATCTGACACCCTGAACAGCAATCAAAGAGAAGCCTTGAAGAGTGAAGGACATCAAAGATACAATAATTGAAGTGAAGACATCAATACAAGCTATAAACAGTAGATTAGATCACATGGAAAATAGAATATCACTCTTAGAATATGACCATTCCAAAAATGAATCCATAATTTTTTTTATTATTATTCATGCGTTGTAAGCATACATCTTTGTTAGGTAAAAATTAATAATGACATATGTGCCCACATTTCTCATTTGACCCCTTCCCTAGATTCCCACCCTGCACCCTTGCCCTCCCTCCATCTGAGTTCGGTTTAGTGAGTAACCTTGATGTACATTCAGGTGTCCCCCCTCCAGCCTCCTGTCTATCCCTTTCAGTTAAATCAACTTCTTTGTTTATTGAGGGTCTCTCCTTTTTCATCTGGAGACCCTCTTATGCCCCATCTTCTCCATAGCATGCACATATTAGGAAGAACATATGCTTCTTTACTCTTTATGACTGGCTGATCTCACTTAACATAATATTTTCCACTTGCATCCATTTCCCTGCAAAGAACATGATTTTGTTCTTCTTTATGGCTGAGTAAAATTCCATTGTATACATGTCCCATAGTTTTGTAATCCATTCATCTGTCGATGGACATCTTGGCTGCTCCCATAGTTTGGATCTAAATAGACACTTCACAAAAGAAGAAATACAAATGGCCAATAAATGTATGAGGAAATGTTCCACATCATTGGCAATCAGGGAGATGCAAATCAAAACTACCCTGAGATTTCACCTAACTCCAATCAGAATGGCAATCATAAAAAACACGAACAACAACACCTGCTGGCGAGGGTGTGGAGAAGTGGGAACCCTA